>JANTFA010078671.1:0-14514 GCA_026413405.1 Phytosciara flavipes | reverse complement strand
GATATTGTAATAGTCCGTCGCTAAACCGCTACGTAAAGAAAGCCATATGCTCAATATAATGAGTATCCAACACCTATATAAATTTCCACCGAAAACTTTAGGTCATCTTGAGCCTGACCGTGAAGCTACCAGACCTGAAACAAAAATTTCGAGTTCGGGTTTTTATCCAGGTTCAAATCGAGCCTGACTTGATTGAACCAGATTTTTCCAAGTTCAGGACGGACTTAACGAGATCTAGCGAGACTACACAGACATGCAAGCTTTTTAGTGATATCTAGAAATGTGCTTCTGCATTCAATCATGTCATATTATGTCGTCTTGGAAGACATCGACATTTTGACTTGAGTTTTTTCTTGTACGTAGATAGTCTATCAAATTATCGTATCTTTTTTTCTCATGTAAAACACTTGGATAATGCTCAGATGTTTGGTTTTCACGTCACTTAGAAAACCTACCGTATCGTTAACATTTCAACTGAAGATCTACAATTCCAAACCTCAATTTCATTCTCAAACAATCGAATTTTAATTTTTCCAATTTTTTTTCTACTTTTCAGATTTATGCAGTTTCGAACCCGAAGTTGAGATATTCTCACTACTCGAAGAGCAAATACCAAAATACAAACTGAGGGTGGATTCGCTTACTACGCTGAAACTACGGCAACATTGTTTCGAATCAATTAAAATATCTACATAATCGGTCCACAGGATTGGTTTGTACCAAGTCCAGCATTACCCATTCCCAAAGGCGGTTTCGGATTGAATAGAGATCAAACACGTGAAACGCTAAACTATTTCCGTAAGTGAATTTCCATTTCTATTTTCTCTTTCTCTTTTCTTCGTTCCAATCAATATTACACTTTAGTGAATTTGGCATAACAAAATGCTGTTGCATAACATCGGTAGAAGAGTCAGAAACATTTTATTTGTATAAAGCGCGGCATCTAGTTTCTAAGTGAGTTGAAAAATATAAATTGTCGATGAAATTGGCAATTCTTTAGCAGATGGCAGTGTTCCATAATGATGGCTATAAAAAGTGGCAGAAACAAAAATTTGAAAAAGACTTTCGAAATGTACAGCAGTTATAAAAGTAACATAACGCGGATGATAAAGAATGAAAATGAACATTATGTCTTGCTGTGATTATATCGACAAAACTTTATTAATCCGGTAGCAGTTTGTACGAGTTTGTGTACACGCATTTGTTGTTAGCAATTTTATTCATTCAAATGTTTAATTACGATTCACAGCTATAATGAGTCAAGCGGTTTTTGAGATAATGAGCGTTTTATCGAGTCTGTGTCTGTAGCCTTTAATGCGCGATGATGTATTTTGATTGAGTATCGTAAATGACTAGAAATGACATTATCAGCTAGGTTGACTGATGTGCCATACGTGCATGGTTCATATTTCTTTTAAGTTTTCATGAAAGTGTTTTAGCTTTAAGACGGTCAATTAGATTTTCTTAGTTTTCCAGTCGGGGTCAGACTTCGGATTCCGAAGTTTGGAACACAGATTTTTATTCCAATTTTGTCATTTATATAACCTACCTTCCTCACCGCCCATAACATATCCAGGCTATCTTGACATTATCCATCTGTATTTACTCGTGACGTGTAGACTTGTTTCGTTTCCGCAATTTCAGGATCATTAGAAATAACGCTAATTATAGCGTCGAACGGTTGTAATGTCCGATGATCACTCCTACCAATTTAATGTGACTGGTCCGGTTTATGATTTCCTCTCTTCATCTTTCATCATGCACCGGAAAGAAGTGATATGTTGTCGATTACAAATGATGAGACGTTTCTAAAAAATCAGTGGAAGATGATATTTTGATATTTTGCGAGGGATGACGCGCTTCTTGGGCTGGAATTCTAAATCGGAATAGATAGACCCACTCTTGCACTTGGATCCAAGCGGATCTATAGATCGTGTGGTTTCATGTAAAATAGAAAATTTGAGCTGAGCATCTCAGAGAGTAGCGAATGTCATTTAGTCCCATGCGATTTTGTCCATTTATTCCAAAGAAGTGCGTCGGCCTCGATAGCTCGATATTTTGTTGGATTTTTATCTTTCAAAAGCGACAAGCGTGTTGTAATGAAATTATGAAGACAGACACCAAGAGACTCAAAATCTGAAGTGTCTGCCTACTGTTGAGAGTTAATCTTTTTTCAACTGGCGGAGGTGGATTTGTTCCGGAGCTTTTCATGCTATACCATTCGATTCCTCATCCGCTAAGTTAATTTCCGAAATCGAGAAAACCGTTAATGACTGAGTTTTCATTGCGGACAAAAAAAAATTTGCTGAGTCGAATAGAGCGGCAAAAAAAAGCTTTGGATTGAGGGAAATTCGTTTCGGTCCATTAAAAATGCTGATTGCGGAAAACCTCTAAGGATCAGTCTAATGCCTGAACCTATGATTATTTCTGGAATCTTGGGTTTTGAGCCTTGCAATGCAACATCCTACACAGCAAATTTTTTATATTTTTTTCGTACTGCTTCTTACAGACAATGGCCCTACCAACTGGTAGGATTACCCCATCTGAAGTACTTAGATTCGCTGACAATCAAAAAAATTGCTATGCTGATATAAAAAAACTGCAGGACGCTGTGAATGTCCTGACTAACCAGTCAGTTACAACAACAGCTACACTGGCGGCACAGCAGACACAAATTGCACAAATGTCGGCACAAATTATGAATCAAACAGCTCAACTGACGGCGCAAGGAAGACAGCTAGCAACCTTACCACAACTTCAAGCCGAAGTTAACCGTTTAAGAAGTAACGCGGCAGCACCAGTAGAGTGTTCTTCAAGAAATTGTAACCGAATTAGGACGATCACGACACGAAGTGCCTGATGCGAAAGTAATTTGAATTAACATGAACTAAACTCTTCAAATTCATTATTTTTTCGTCGTCTAGGATGGGGAACGCCATTGACTTAAACAGAGAAAGATGGTGGACTAGTTTTTTCAATTTACGTCCTTGAGCGTTGAGGTAATAGATGTTCATAGGTGCGTTCTGGCCGTTCATTAAGCGTCGTTGTTCAATTTAGTATCGAAATTCTTTTAGGAAATCTTTTTTTAAATTCGAGATGTTTTAGTTGAATTTGTGATTGACGATTAATTTTTCCAATTGACGAACTCTAAAAAAATAATTTTTAATCGACTTATTCTACTTACACACCAACAAAATAAAAAACGACAAAAAAAATGTTCATTCGGAACATAATTTGAATTTTTAGTAAACGTTAAACAGTCGTGCGGTCCGGACGTGTTTCTCGTGTACGAATACTGTTAGTTTCACGTGATGTATTTTTAGCTTGTGTTCGCTCATAATATTAAAATCATATGGAATTCGATGTTTTACTGTGGCTTTGATACATGGGATCCCTAGTTTTTTTTAAACGTAATTTCGAGGCGGTGGGAACAGCAGGAGAGAATCTCAAAATCTGCTGTATATATAGTGCCGAAGTCTACGACAAAAAATGTTTTTGAATTTTTTACTCGTATTGGGACTTGCGTCACGGGTGCTGTGCTAACGCGCACCCATGATTTTGAACGCCCTAGATTTATGTTTAAGTTTTGCTTTGCTACAATTGTTTTGATACAGTAGATTACTTCAAATCAAATCTCATTTATTTATCTGAAAAGCTATTTTCAATACAAGTACTATCACATAACGAAAAATCTTAATAGATGAAGGAATTTGTTCTCGTATTGCTCGTTTGACAAACGATCGCCACAGAAGTCAATGGGTTTTGATTTTTGTTTTTTATATGTTGCCACATATGCATTGACAATTTCAAGGCATTATGCGTAAAGGTTACGCAGATTTCTGAGTGTGTTCACTTGAATCTGGTATGTGAAGTCTGCTGAACTGAGTACCTTTGAGAATTTCTTGACTTCGCAATATGTGCAACATAAAAAAAAGAAATTCGAAACCCATTGAGCGGTGCTCCCACCTATTGTATTATCACATACACAACGCGAGCCAATCTTCATCGGCTCCGCCTCGGATCGACAATCGGACATCTAGTGCGAAAAAATACCTTCATACCTACCTTGGTAGGAAAATAACTATTGTTGCATTGACGATTGGAAATGAAGTAAAGCCGTTTAAAGTATTTTGGATCTACGAAAAAAATTCGGAAAAATATGTTGCTGTGCGCCAATGTTTGAATATTAGAAATTTTTACACAGTTCCCATCGATACGAGCGAAATTACGTACGATCGTTTAGATGACACGATCGAACATTTTAAATCCTCCGATGCAATCTACAAATATTGTAGAGTTCCATACGGAAATATTTTCGTACTAATCCCAATTTTGCATACAGCATTTCACGCTTTCAACAACTAGCAGCCCACATTATTTTTAGCAGAAAATTTCAGCGAGAAGTATTTGTTACAGTGTAATTTTGTTTTCGAACATGTAATATAGACCGAGAGCACACTCGTTTTTCGACCCATATGAAACTGTTCTCTCAGACGCCCATTACGCAGTTAGTTCTTGTGTGTATTTAGGCCGTCGAACATATTAACGAAATGCAAACCGGTATCAAAATGAAGTTTACAGCCCAATGATGAATACAATTATAAAATGCAATTTTCAATTTAAAATCAAATAGTTAAAAAATACAACCATTACGCGTCACACAAAACTGTATGAAAATCAAATTGGTGGAGATGCCATTGGTGCTATAAGTGCTCGTCAGAATTCGAATTTTAAGTGAACGAGAGGTTGTGAAAAATGACTGAAAAATCAACACTCTGCAACTGGGGAGCCCAAAGTTTCCTATTTTGTTATAGCATAGCCAAAACCTAGTCATTTTAATGATAATTCGTTTCCGTTGATTCAAGCACGAAGAAGCCTGATGATGGGCCGCAACGTTATCCGAAATATTTCAAGAGAATAATAAGGAGTTCTATTTCAATAGATACCGCAAATAAATAAGAATCAAGTCCCAAAAAGTTATTTGGAATAAATCTGTATCTCTGTTCAAGAAAACTGAACGATTTTGCATGCATTATGTCAATGTTATGTCAAGTAGCGAAGCCGTGAGTATCAAGGCTATATACTGTTGTGGAGTTGTCACCTTAGTTTAAGTTGGTATGGTTGTTAACCCTTGCACCTACGCCTCTGTTTAGCCTGTTGTACTTACTGTAATCAGCCATTTACATGGTCTTTGTTGTAATCTACTATTACTTCACAGTTCTTTATCGTATCCGTATCGTTGCTTATAACATAGATGGCTTTGTAATATCGACGCTACCAACTGTGACAGCAAAAATGCTACAATATTTCCGATACACCGGTATAAACGTTTATACGAGCGCAATAGCAACTGCCATTACTGTCAGTCATTCATTTTGTATGAACTGTGCACGTGCAGTGTGCAGTAGTTTTTTTGCAGTCGAATAAATTTCAGCGTAAGTGGATGAAATAAAATAGAAGTGAATAGGGTGAATGCACCACGCACCAGTCCTCCGAAAATTTTAACTTTTTTAAACTGTTATTTCGGAAAGATTGAATTTTGTTCAGGTCGCATATTTATTTAAGATTTGAATTATTTACATTAACGATAGGATAGATGTCAGAATTATTTATGATTCTCACAGTCGCGTTAGTAAACCCAGTGGTCGGACCCTTTTTTTCCGATCTCCTCACAGTCCTGTTCCAATTGAATGTTTATGAAATAAAAGTCAAAGCGCTCAAACGAACAGTTAAACCACTATTATCATTAAACCACTTGAAATTACAGTTAACCGTGCCGACTAGGTTACCATACCGTACCACACAATACCGCACCTCATTAATGAGTTAAAAAATATTTCCGAGGCATTTTATAAAAAAGTTTTCCCGCAATTTCGTGCAGGAAATTTCATTTGATGTATGAAAAATAAAAAATATCATTCAACATTCAGGCATTACGAGAAAACCGAAACACAAGCAGAAAAATCTGCTTTTTCGTGGCTCTACTCTTTCACTTTTATTTTCATGTAAATTTGATGCAGAGCATAAGTTTCGAACCGAAGCTGACTAGCCGATAACTCGAGGTTTCACAAATTTTCACGCCGTAATTACGACAAAAATATTTGAATTTTTGTCAATTTAACAATACCACCATACGAAAACGGTGCGTCAAAACACATATTTTTGCGCTTCTTTTCGAATCTGAAGCGCACTTTTTGCGTGAAAAGCTTAGTGATTAAGTCGCTTCCTTTCCACTAAACGATTGAATTTGCAAGTATGAGAGTTTGATTCCCAACTGTGGCAGAAAAAGAAAAGCGATTGTCAGACGTGTATACAAAATTGCTGGAGTCTCTTGTAATTGGTGAAAAAGCTTTCACATGGCTTGCCGGCAAAGATATTGTTGGGAGACGTTGGCATTCTACTCCTACTAGTTTCGCCCCTTAGTAGCACCCGTAGCACATAGATGGCACTCAACATCGATATAGCATCAGAGAATTGATACCTAGATGGCGTCGCGTTGCACCCCAGATAGAAGGAGCATCTGAGCAGTTTCCATAGTACGGACGAAAATTCAAAATGGTTGCAACATGGCCGAACTTTTCATTCTTTGTTCACAGACCAACCGACAAGGATATACTGTTGTACGACATAACGTCACACAAAATAAATGTTTTTGAGAATGGTTGATTGAAATCGAATAAAGTGTCAGCGTGTTTGCTTCAGCATAAAATTAATCGTAAAATAGTATTTTGATGCCTACGCACGGTGTGTTTTAAAAAATTTAATTGAAAAAAAATGCATATTGCTGTTCTCAGCGGTTTGACTTTTTTTGGTCATAACAAACAACTTTTGTTCGCGGGGTAGGGTGGCGCATCGGGCGCTTTTCGAAAAAATTGAGAAAAACGTTATCTGGAGTAAAAACTTCTTTATTTGTAAAAGCGAAAAAAAATGCTGCTTTGAAAGTCGCAACCAGTAAAAAAACGATCTTTTCAAAAAACAATTGATTACAATAAATAAAAATCATCAATTCTAATACGTCCTAAAGTTCCTAAAATGCAGCTAGCGTTCCTGCGTTGGATTGCGATGGAAATCTTCTGTAGTAAGTAATCCATAGAGCGTGATTCACCAGAAGATTTTCGCATTAATGATCCCAACTTTTTTATAAATGTTTTTGTCTCAGGACCCATTGCACCTAGAGATTCAAAAGCAATGGGAGTGAATAAGTAATTTTCTTTTAAACGCATGTAATGATTGTGTTTATATCTTTCAGCGTTATCTGCAATCGATCCAGCTTTTTTGGATGATTGATTAATATAAGAAGGAGCTAGGGTGTCTCTAATGGTTACATCCCACAAAATCGGTCTACCACGACTCCATGGAATTAAAGTCATGCCATCCGGTGTTTTCCCGTCATCTCTAGAAATTCCCATAGGTTGTACTATATTTGGAAAACCTGCAGAGGAAAATGCATGAGCAAAGATCGAGAGGTTTACGATTTCATCATTCAAGGCCGGATATAAGGTTCGTAAAAAGATTCTCAGTAATAGTAAAGTTCAATCCGAATTGCGCGTTGCTTGGGGCCGTTCTAAACGAATGTTAAACGAAGGAAAAAAGTCGGGAAATTTTTCACGGAAGTAACTCGTACAAAGAAAGTTGACAAAAAGTTGAAAAGTTCTGTTTCAGTTTGATTTTTTTACATGACTGTTGAGGTCGATAAAGATACCAAACGAGACTTTTCATTTTTATTCCGAGCATCAGCATGAGATAGCACCAAATTTAGTAAGTCTCGTTTCTTTATTCAACCTTGGCAATTATATCAAAAAATCAATCGAAAACTCAGATTTTCAACTGTTCAATGCCTCTTGCTATGTAAATAACTTTTTCTCACTAACTTCAAGTATTGTAAATCGAAACCCAAGTATCCAAGGAAACTCAAATTTTGTCTTTCATTAAATGAAATTTTGTTGAACGATCGAAAATGTTTATAAAGAAAAGATCAGCAGACAGCTTGTTAAAAGCTGCGAAAAGAATAGCTAAAGATAATTCTAGAAGTGTTCAAATAAAAGAGAAAATTGTGTCACGAGACGAAAAAACTTCAGATTCTCGTAATGAGTGTCGTACTTTACAAACTCGTCAAAAATGTACAGTGAAAATTGTAGAGAATAAAAGAAGTCATGAAATACCAGGATACGTTAATTTATCGCCAACCGAATTTATGGCCTGGTATATAACATCAACTGGAGCAAAACGAAAGACGTCGAATATGATATTGAAATATCTGAAATACCGATATGGTGAGGACATTCCAAGTGATTATCGCACTCTTCTACGCACTCCAAAGAAGCCAGTCCCAAAGAATATCAATCCCGGCAATTACGTTCATCTAGGCGTTCGTCAAGCTTTAACACAACTTATGTCAGAAGCTGGAAATGTTTTATCTTAAAACGTTTTAATTCAACTATTTGTTGATGGATTACTGATATCTAAAAGCACGAAAGATGAGGCATGGATCATAATGATGAATGTTCGTAAGGCATCAAGGCAGCGATTAATACCGAAAGTTGTGGGTGTTCATTATGACAAAAAGAAACCGCACGACTTCAATGAATTTCTATGGCCGTTGGTGACCGAGTTACTTGAACTTTTGGAAGATGGTTTTGTGTGGAACGCATCAGTCCTTACGATAAGCATTTTGAATTTTGTCCTTGATTCTCCATCAAGAACTTCCTGTAAGTCCGTGAAGCCGTTTAATTCTGCATGTGATTTCTGTTTAGTAGAAGGAGATTACATAGATCACAGAATGGCGTTTCTGGATTTGGATGCACCGTTACGAAAAGATCTTGATTATCGTTCACGCAAATATGATGATTACCACAGGCAAGAATCAGTTTTGGAGTTGCTACCAATCGATATGGTTTATGCATTCCCACCCGACTATCTTCATTGGTTGTTGCTGGGAGTGGTACATTGGATTCTAAATTATCTTTGTGCAACACCCAAGGTACTTAGTGTAGCTGATCATGTTAAAATTCAAAGACGAATTGAATGTTTTAAGAAAACACAGCCAAATGAATTCCAACGGAATTTAAGATCATTTGTCACAAACATTGGCCACATGAAAGGAACTGAATTCCGCCAGTATTTGCTGTTCGTCTTCCCTTTGTTGCTTCATGGAATAGTAAGTGAGGAAATATTGGAAAATTTTATAAAACTGCAAATCGCATCGATAATATTCAGTCATAAACGTTTTGACTGCTTTTATGACGAAGCAGACGAACTAATGCGAATGTTTATTGTTGAGTTCGCAGAGATTTACCATCCACGACATGTAGTCTACAGCGTTCATTCACCATGTCACATAAAAGTATTCGTCGAAAAGTATGGTCCCTGGGACAACTTCTCAACATTTGAATATGAAACATTCAACAGTTCAGTCAAGAACATGCTTCATGGCAATGTGATGCCTCTTACACAGATAGCCAATCGCATTATGGAAATATACAATGTACCACAACACAATTTTGATTCGAAGAAAGAAAGCATTGAAGTAAATGGTCGACTAGGAGATGGTAGCTTTTCCACGCTCAAGTACTACGACTTAACATTCAAAACTGATAAATGTGGACAGAAATTCGTTTTGCTCAAATCCGGAGTAGCTGTCGAACTACTAAGCATTCAACATGATATTTCTTCCGACGAAATCAAATTGATTGGAAAACCCTTCAAACATCGGTCATCTATGTATCAATGTGTGAATACTACGGCTGTGGCAAGAAAGCATGCCAAAACAACCTGTTTGAAGTCATCAGTTGAACTTCATAAGAACACACTTATGCAAACCAATTCAGAGCCAAAGCATTTGTACAGTGATACTCATACTGATAAAAAAAATGATAAGGGGCCGTCCAACTGTTGTGTACACGGATAAAAAAAATCCACCTGCAACGAATGTGGTAGGATCAAAATGTTAATTTGATCGCAATTACTAATGGTATTCGTTCGTAATACTGCAACAACGTTTAGGATGTAACAAACTATGCTAACATTTACGACAAATGTTTTAACTTGTAGCCACAAAATTATAAGTAAGAAGGTAAGGTCTCACTGCAAATGCAGCTAGTTGTAGCAACAAACGTAAAAATAGTCTAAACGATGAGTGAAAAGTGTTGTTGCAACTAATAAGTAAATAAGTTGCAGCAAACTCAAAAAACATTTGGCACGAATGTTTTGATTACTTCTTGGAAACAATGTTCCATTCGAGATTCCATTACGCAAAGAACAAATGAGAATTTTTTTTTGTTGTGGAAAATCGGATCACGGTAGGAATCACAGGGAAATTGTCCAGCTAGCAAAGCAACATTTCTCTTCTCAGCCTCATCGTGACAAAAACATTCAGCGCAAAATTTGTGCGAAGAAAAAGCAAAAACAAAAACCTTTTTCCAAAACAGTTTTTATTTATAATTGTTTCGAACTCAAAGAATTACATGAGAATGACTTATTTTACAATATTAAAATAAAACGTATTTCTTGTTGTCGCTTGCATCAACGATATAAGAAGCCTTTTTATGGTAATTTTTAGAAAAGTGACATATGAAAAATTCATCTTCGAGACACACAGAAAATGCATAAAATCGTTCAAAGTTTAACAATTTTTGACAACCGAGTAATATCGTACAATCGTCCTCAACAATAACATCGCTAATCAATGCAAATACAGGAGTGTCATCAATTTCCGATCCTATCTGTATAACACAATTTCTTTTCAATAAAATTCCGCCAACATCTACAAAACCCGAAACCGTTATTTTTTTCGAAGGACTTGTGAAACCATATTTACGAAACAACTGTATTTTGTCAAAACACACCAATTTTCCGAATTTAGCATCTTTAAGAGTGGTGCCAAAGTATAAAAAAAAATGTGATAGCTGAAACTCAATTTTTTTAGCGAAAGTGGTTAACAAGTTTATCCTGCAACTCACGACTTTCGATATATTCTTAAATTTTTTGTGGTAGGATTCGTACCTCATGCATGACACTGAGCTGAGAGGACCGATGAATTGCAATATCCGCGGATAATGTACCATGAAGTGGTGCTTGGGTTTCAAAGTGTCGTCGGGAAAACAACGAAGGTATAAGTCATGGTGTTCAGTAACCAAAGTGGACAAGAACTCGAAGGTTCGTTTGTGAACAGTTTTCGCGGTTACTATTGACAAAATTCTCCTTAAAACTATGTACAGTTTCCATTCCAAAGAAAGATGATTCACCCGATGGCCAATAATCAACGAGAAGTTAGTTATTAGAATGTGCATTTCTTCACCAGAACATCGTATTTTGTTATTTTTCAACATTTCAGTCGTAATTGGATCGATCGATTTATTTTTGGCGAAAGGGCCGTAGTTATGATAACGAATGTTTGCGTTCAACTCATCTAATGTGAAGGCGCTTTGATTCAAAAAAATTTTGATAATTTTGCACAGGTCATAATGGCACACGCCTTCCAGAAAATCATGTAAAATATCGACAGAAAAATTTCTGGTAACGTGGAAACGACAGATATTGTTGAATATGGAAAATGCTTTAACACCCGTTTGCTCGAAATTACCGTTTAGCACATCCAAACAGTAATTTTCATAATTTCTGAGAGAAGCTAAGTCTTCTGTCAGCAGTTTCTGCAAAATATTTTTTTTTAACTTACAAAAACGACAGTAGTAGTTATGGTTGAAACCATCAGAAAACGATAAAATTCCATTGAGACCGAGGTTATCACCCAAAATTAAAGTGACAATGAATTTGATAGTACGAATGTTTTTGAATTTAACGGATATGCCAGTTGTATATAGACGGTTAAGCACTTCAATTATAGGTTCGAATACCTTGTCGTTTCCATACACAACTCTATCTTCTGAGAAGAACAATGCCACAGGGAAAATATATTCTAATTTCGATATTATGTGGTCAGGCAGGAACGGCAGACCCAGATAAGTCGCTCCAATTTTATACGCCCCGGAATGTGATCCGATTACGTTTAACGGTTCAAAATCATCGAAATAAATGTTTATTGGCAAATACAGTACTGAATCATCACTTCCTTTCTCTAAACTCAAAAGTTTCTGCCATAAAGGTGACTGAATAATATTGGAAATAGATCCGTCTGTACATAATTTCAAGGTGTCGAAATAAGAGCTCAATTCGCTCATCAAATTCGGAAGATTGAAGAACTGTTGCAAAACACGGGGCACATCAAACATTTTAACAATTCTCTGGTCTTCTCGTATTTTGGGAATGCTATTGACAAATGTTAAAACATTCAATGACGATATAACGAAGTCTTTCGACGGAATGTATACACCAGCGTTAATCAATGCTTTTACTAATTTATATTCTGACTGCACAGATGACGAGTCCGCAAAAAAATCGTAAAATTCATTAAAGTTAGAAGTTTCATTGTCGAAATTTTCGTCAACTTGCTTAAGACTCAAAAATGCCTTAGAGTAAGAGTCAAAGCTTTTCATACAAATCTCTTTACTCTTCTTAAATGTAATTTGCTCATCAGCGAGCAATTCAAGAGCTTGTTTCATCATTTCGACTTTCAAATTGGATATAATTCCACGAAGTGCTTGGCTTGTTTCGTTTAATCTTGGATTTTGTAATTGATTTTGTGAGACGGAGACGTTAGCGGTCGTTTGTGGTATTTGATCAGTGGAAATCGGACCTACTGAATGGGTATTGAGATGTTTTTTTAGTGACGATCTATCTAAATAAACGCGTGTACAAGTTTCATACGGACATTTCACATTTTCAGTTAAATGATGACCACACCGTATGTGTACAAAAAATGTATCCACTGAGTTAAAAAAAAGTTTACACGATTTGCAAGACAACATGTTTGATGTGATACGACAAAAGAATTAAAATTCGTAAAATTAGATTCAAATAAAATTAAATTACAACAAAACGAGATGGAAATGTTAAATTAAAAGACGCTTAAAAACTATCCGACACACATATTGCTCTTATGTCGTTTGTGAATGTAAGCATAGTCGACGATTGTTTACTGTTTCCGCTTTCCAAATTGTACACTTCGCTCTGAATGAACTGCCAAACATGTAATGTCTCGTCAGGATAGGTGCAATTGAGAGCCACAAAGCACTTGAACAACGTGTCAAAACCAACCAAACAACTGTCTATGGAATACTTCTGATCGGCTACGTAAATTTGAACAGTGGAATTCGATATGTCACCATACAAATACAGTCTTGGCTTCAACACAAGACAATTGTCCTTATACTCTTCTTTGAACTGAATGTTGTGTTGGTTGGCCTCGAACTCAGTCTGAAAATGTTTTGTAAGTAAATTGAACTGTTTATGTGGCAACAACATATACCTTGAAATGGGGACAAAACAATTGTGCCACCGACGTTCTGTTCAACTTTTTCTTTCCAAGTGGCATAAGGTGCGGCAACAATTTCAGAGCAGTTAGCTGCTGTTGTACTGAAAACAGATTTGAATATTACGTCTTTATTTGCCTTCAATTCGTTCAATAAGTTACTTTTCAAGTCATCCGGATCGTCTGTACTAGCTTCGTTTAGGCCTTCAAGAATGCTTTTGACTTCTAGTGCGTTTCTCTTCTTTTGACGTGCATACGAAATGAGTTTTGGTGCTACCTCAGCCAATTTCGAAGATTTGGTTCCAAGTAATTTGTTAGCGTCTAACACCAGCTATACAAAAATAATACAATTGGCATGATAGTTACAAATAAAAATCGCGAATTCGTTGTTTTAATTATGCTTTCAAGATTATTTTTGCTCAATCGTGACAATTCACTAACAAAACTCACCAATTCATAAGCATTCGGCAAGCCAAATCCAGGAAATTTGCGCAAGTACTCGAAAACGGACAGTTCACTTAAAAGGTGTTGTCGCTCCTTATAGCAAAATGTCCAGCATTCAACAATTTTTTGAAAATCTTCGGATTCTTCCAGAATAATTTTAAAGGCTTCGGATTTTTCAGCGAGCTCTGTCGATTTTTTCACTAAGAATTTATGTTGGTCATTAAAAGGATTTAAACAAACTTAAGAAAAGGGAAGAGAAAAATACCTCGCAAACTTGCCACTTTCGGTCTTTTCTGGACGAGCTCAGCTTCTCGAAGATCTGCTTTATAATTTTGATAGGCAGAATATAATTTTCCTTGGGCCGGCTCACCATTCACTGCTGGAATGTAGTATGTTCCTTTCCACTCATGGGGAAATAACTGCACAATTAAGCTGGCGAGATTTATGAATTCGCTTTTATCTATCCTAAAAACAAATTTTAGATGTTTGTGAATGGAATGATGAATAAATTGAACGCACCAAGGAGTTGTATTTCTTATTTTCAGTTACTACAATTGGAGAGTGCATCAGTGCATTCAACTAAGCTATATAAAAAATTGAAATTTTCATACAAGAGTCCTTGCAACTGCGTGGTGCGTTGTCAGTTTATAACTTTTGAATCACTTGTTCTGAAAATCTAAGCAACTCAATGTTGCATGAAAAAA
>JANTFA010078560.1:3710-14520 GCA_026413405.1 Phytosciara flavipes | reverse complement strand
TCGCGCATTCAAGGGTTGATTATTATTTCCGTCATCCATCGTCAAGCCGTTCAAGTAGAAGCATCCCAATGGCTATGGTGTATTATTAAATATGTAAACGAACAATAGCTATCCTGGGTATATCAGAATCGTAAAAGTCCTCGTCTTGTTTTGCATTATATGTCGCGTATATGATACGCGTTTGGGGGGTCGTACACGAATGACGTCTAGCTTTGAAGGGGAAAAGGGTTTACAGGGAAACATGACGGTTCTAGCAAATTTGGGTAAATTTTTTTTTTTAAATCAGCATAGACATCAGAGATTGAACTCTTTGATGCTTGATAGTAATCGAGCATGGTCTAAGCCTAAGGAACGGAGTGAAATACGAAAATGAGAATGAACATTTTCCTTGAAAGTTTGGGGATTGTATTGGGACGGGAAGACGTGAGAGCAGGTAGGCGATTCCACAGTCCCTATTGCAATAGAGACGAACGTTCCGACAGAATCTAGATGACACAATGCTTTGGGGTGCGCTTTGGCCGATTGATGAGTAAGAAAAACCGAATTGTGTAGCGGCGGTACTAAACTTGATAACTCCGAAGAACACTGGCCGTGAAAGTACCGATAGAACAGAGTATAAGGGTATCTACTTTACGTCGGTGTTCAAGCGAATCAATCCGATTTGTTATTTTTTCGTCTGCTATAAGCTGGAAAGCTTTTCTTTGGAGTCTTTCGAAGAGATCCAGCGTAGAGGGGGGAGCTCCAAACCACAAGTGGGAATCAAACTTCAGGAGAAACCGAATATACGCCATATATATCGTCGCTTCTTGCATCTTCGAAGGAAACCCAGCTTCTTGACCGCATTCTGCGTCACTTCCAACACATGACCGTATCACAAAAGCTAGCCAGAGACATTTGTGTCCAATACCTTCAAGCCTGAAGCCAATTGAACTCTTCTTGCGTGTCGCATGGGAAGGGGCGAGTGCTCAAAAATTGAATAAAATATCGTGGTGTCATACATGCACGGCCCCTCATTTGTGTATATGAAGTTGTGCGAGGTATACATAAACTTGTATGAGGTATATTATCGAACGTATACCTTTTCTGACTTGATATAGCAGCTACGTTTGTCATTAGGCATTAAACTTCTTTATGGTCTTTACGGTGTATACGGAATGTGTATTACGTTCGCATAGCTTACCATTTTTGTTTCGAAAATAGAGGTATCTCTTACAGAAGTCGTTTAGATGGGGAGAGGGATCGGGGGGGTTAGGCGACGCCGACTACGCGGTACATAGATATGAATGAATATCAAATTGTTTGCGGAGATTAATAACGAGATTGTGTAACTTGACAGCAAGTTTTACCTGATTCTTTCTTCGAATGGAGGAAAACAGACGCACAAAAACAACATCATTCGCTTCAGAGAGACACAACCGTAACCTGTATCAGACGTTTCGGCTGGGTACATTTTGTATAAATATTTACGTGTTTCGCTTAGTATAATTTTTTCCATTCTGTAAATAACAACGAAATTTTATTTACCTTTTTGAGGTGAACTTTGAGTGAGGGAGCAAATATACACAAAAAAAATGTCAGCTTTTCATCGACTCCGGAAGCATTGATAGCTGTCAAATATATGTTGCTGATTCATTTCTGTTGGAGCTTACTAGGAAATACAATTTATAGTTTGTTGTTAGCAAGACTACATTTATTGTCAATTTTTTTTTGGAACTTTCATTTAGATTACGGAAATAACGGAAATGAACACTGACCGAAGGCTAAATACAATCGAAAATAAAAATTGTAAATTGTGGAAAGATTCATCGTTTCTATGTGCACTAATGTACGGAATATATGATGTTCCACCGTTCAACCTCCATGCAAAAATTATTTCCAAGTTTTAACTCGAAAAGGAAACGTTCATTTACTTCTAATTATTACAGTTAGAGTGATACAAATTTGTATGAAACAGATTTTGAACCCACATTTTTGGGCTCTCCTCTAGGGATTCCAAACGCGCTAACTATGAAGATTTACGGAGGTTAAAAAGTCACGTAGTCTTGAAAGTGTCGACAAACGGTAATGTCTCAGAAGACAATAGATTCTGTAAGTGACTTATCATTTTTAGACCGCCCGTGACAAACAAAGTTTAAACCAAAATATATCTCGAAATCTATTAATCTTTTCTTAGAGCATGTTGATTCATACGAAAGAGGATCACTAGCATACCAGATACGGTTCCATGAAGTTTACTCGAAGAAAAGTCTCACCGATTCCGAGCTATTTCAAGACTCAGTTTGTTCGTCACGGCACAATGTCGTGGAATTTGCCATAATTTCTCTGTCTAGCAACACTGAACTGAGAACATCCTTTATGGATATCCTGCTACCATTGAAATATGGAACTATGGAAATATGGAACCGAGAATACGAGCGCAAATCATCCATCTTTCAAATGGACCCGGTTTGAAACCTTTACCAGCACAAAAAATGTTTGTTCTACGACTTTTGTATTTGAGCTCTAGGACGGCCTAAAGAAGGTGTAGCCATAGTGTACTGGAGTCCAACGGAAAGTTCAATTGAAAATTTTAATTTTGGCTGCAAGGCGTGTCGTGTTTCGCAAGTCAGTTTTCAAGCACGCTGGTACCTTCAACTTAATTTTTCAATTTAATTTTAATGATTCGACTCTTGACTTCAGTCAATGTACCTGATGTACGTTTAATAGATAAATTCAGGAGTCTTCTTCGAACGCCTACGTAGGGTATACTTGTGGTATGCTTACGTGCTATACGTACTTATGCTTGCTCGATGAAGAAAAATTAAGTGACATTGTGATTCACATCGATTTTTAAGTTTTTTTTTTTCATTTTGACCTCAGACTCTCGAAGCTGTGGTTTTACCAATGTTACTGTCAAGTCACACTGGTGTGACACTGTTATTGTGAAGCACTGGTGCAGAAGTAGCCAAACGAAACGTAGTGGAAGTATGCAGTGTAAGTGGTAGGCGTATGCTCTACGTTCCTGGTGTACGAATGTTGATTAATGTAAATCATCTATCTCAAGTCTTCCTTTCCATTAAACTTTATCACAGAGGAAACTTTCCGCTTTTTGTTTATAAAACAAATCATTTCTGTTCACCAATTGTTTTTCTTCGTTTTACCGAACGACGTACAGATAGCCTTCATACAATTTACCACACTCACCACCGGTGTTGTATGGAGGCTGTGTAGAACAACATGCGTTCACTAAAGAGAAATAGCTTAGAAAATTTATGTGGTCTGGAATGCTATAAAGAGCCAGAAAAACACATTCGCAATAAATATTATGACTTGAATTTAGCATACAAATTCGGGTCGTTTGTTGTACGCATGTTGAAACACATAGGCCATTCATAAATGATTTAACGCTATTTTTTTACACTTTTGACCTACCCAAAATATTTTGCCATTGAAAACATTTGAAATTATTTTTTTCGAAAATTATTCGTGAATTTTTGGCGGTCAAAATCATTTGTATGTAGAAGTTGAGCTAAAGCTGCACCGGCAAAATATTTTGGATGGGTCAAGGCTTTCAACTCTCGCAAAATTTTGTTCATACTAAGTCATCCCTAGCATCATGTACGTTGTATTTTTACACATTCGATTGTCTGCGATGAGATATATGTAAATGGAAAGTACATGTTGCTTTGCTCGCTCATTTACATGAGTACTGATGCTCGATAACATTTCGATGTTTTTGTTCATAAGTTCACTTCACAACACCAAGGTATAAATTGGGAAAACCACACGCGGTACTTCTTATAGTTACACATTTGGCGAATTACCGAGACACTTTAATCACCACTAAATCTGTAGTCGAAATCGCCGAAATAAAAATTTTCTGCTCAAATATTTAAAGAGTGAGATGGTTCCTAGTTCCGACACACTTTTTTCAGGCAGAAGTTCATCGTAGTTTTCATCTTAAGCATTGTAAATACAACGTAGATGATACCTGAAAGCACAGTACAGAAGACCCCCTATGGAGAATGATTAATAAATGTGTGCCTTCGGCTCGTATACTATTTCGTCTTCTGATGTAAGAATAAAGTGTTGAAAACACCAAGAAAATAAGTTCTAAAATTTATTGTAGACTAGTTAAAAGTAAGTTTAGTTACCAACAACTAAACCATCTATGTTTTTGTTTCCAATTGTCTATTGAGTAAGGATAATCAGTTCTTGTACTTAAATCGTAGTCTCCTGGTGGTGAACTATAAAAGAAAAGGAAATCATCAGTCGATTAATCAGCTAATTTTGCAAATGAAACACTTACTCAATGGCACAGTCGATGCCCATTTGTATTCGTGTTGACCTAAACTTTCTGTTTACTGCAAAAAACGTTGACGATGGATTCTCAACACTCTCAGCCCAGAGCCATACAGATCGCTTGTGACTGCATAAATCTACGAAAAGTCCATGAATCAAAATATTGCCTAGCCTATTCAGCACGTCGTCGTGTTACCTCTATCAGTGAATGGGAAGAATATACCGTCCAGACAACCTGGCTGAACACGCTGACCAGCATTCGGCCAGAAATCAACGGTGCCGGTGGAATATGTTGTTCCGTACAACCGTTTATCCGTATGAATTATATCAACCAAAATAGCGTCCCTGTCACTTACAGCCTTAATGATAGCGAGCGGGGGATAGAATAGCAGGTTTGCGGGATCGAGACCAGTTATTCTGTCAATGAACAATATACTGAAATGTCTGTTGATTGCAGTTTGCATTTAAAATACCTTTGCAGTGTGATAAATCCGTCAGACTTATCAATTATCGTCCGTCCAATTTGCCCTGCTAAATGAGCGCCAAGACTATGCCCAACTATGTGAAGATCCCAGTGAGGCAAACCATTGTCGAATAATCTCAAGAAAACGTCAGCTATAGCCGGTCCCAACTGGAATCATAAGAAGTATCACCTGTTTTTGTCGCCAAATAATCTTGCCCATTAACTGTTACCCAAATGAAAACTTACCTGAAGTGATTTGTAAACAGCTGCCGGATACAGCCCACCTGCCAACGCAGACCAATCCAAGATTATCACATTATGCGTCCCTCGTTTCCTGTATGCCTCAACAAATTTTACCAGAGTCGGTGACATCAATGTCTGTATGAATCCGTGTACATAAAATACTGTTTTGCGGTTGAAATCAAATTGGGGGTGGTTCAGAATTTCAACTGCGTCCCTTAATTCGTATGTCTCTTTGAATGAATGGCTCCTGATGGGTGGATAAAAAGATTGTCAAACGGTTGAATGACTAAGAACGAATTTCGGTTACCCATAATAAAACACCAATTTGGCTTCTTCATTACTAGCCGAAAGCACACGTATTGAATATCCACCTGAGTTGATTTACGTTAAGAGTGAAAATGAATTGTATTTTGGTGCATTAAACTTACCAATTAGTAACAAACAAAAATAGGTAGGCAAGATCCACACCATGCATGTGTTCATTTTGGATCGACTGAATTGCTACTGATGGACGACAAAATTAAAAATTTTGAGAGATAAAAAAATGTTTTGAACAAAAACCTGTTAAGAAGAAATATTTGGCTAACAAATTAGGGAAGGTCAACTAGAAATTCAAAAATCTGAATCTCTTTTGTGTATCAATGTTTTATCTGCTACAATTTTTAATCTGTTACAAAATCGATATATTAAACGAAATACCGTGCCAAACGTAACTGCTAACAAGGTTAGCTTAATCGTGACCTTGTTGGTTGTTATATTTTTTTTATTGCATTTTTATAGATAAAGCTAACTGACCTATGGTCCAATAACATTTTTTACATCTTTTGAACTCACATACTGTTTTCTCATGTTTAGGTGTTTTTATAAGCTCTTTTTTTGGCCCGTACGAAGTACGAGGGTCTTATGCTTTCACTCTTAGGTTTCTAACACGTCGAATTCGAATCGCTGAGAAAGTGAAAATCTTCTGTATATACGTCCGTCTGTTGGTATGTCTGTCTCTATATCTGTCATCACACGATAAGGGGTCGTACATAAATGACGTCACACTTATTCAGTGCTGTCATCTCGGAAAGTATGCACTTTTTTGAGTAGCCTGTGTGTCCTGTTTTTAAAATATGACGGCACTGAAAAAGCGTGACGTCATTTATGTACGACTCCTACCTTGAGCAAATCGAAACCGATTTCGATGATTTTTTTTCTCTTAAAGGTAGTTACAATTTTCTGGTCAAGCTCGAAGATGGGCCATGCCTGAGCTAGGGCCCAAAACGTTTTTTAGCGTTTTTGTTAGCATTTTTTAGGATATCTACGGATACATGTTCTAAGTGTAAGTAGAACAGTAAATGACGATACCAATCCAGGAATTTTAAGAAAAAATTAAAATCGGCTCAGTGGGTCGTGAGCTTTGAAGGCTTTAGAGTGAGGACAGCTTTAAGTGGCAATACCAATATGGGAAAAAGGTTTTTTTGAATCAGGTCAGTGGCCCCTGGAGTGTTGGGCCTTTAGTGTTTTCTGCGTATAAATCGAGTCATTTCGCTGATTTTGGTAATTTTGGTATTATTTAAAAGGTACTGACAACATTAGCACAGGAAAAGTAAGCTAATCGGGTCAGTTTGTTCTAGGGCCCTTGGAGTGTTAGGCCATTCGTATTTTCTGTAAGACTCGGAACGGGTTTTCGTAAATTTTCCTTTGCTTGAAAGATAATGAAAATCGTGAAGCGATATAACTGCTATCGATGACCTAAGAAAATGGCCGCCATTTTTGATTTTAGTGATTTTATCCCACATCTCAAATAAACTTCCCCTGATTTTTTGTGGATTTTTTGAGAGGTAAATTTTCAAATTAGACTTCGTACGGGTCTTTCGAAATTGCTGTAAGCAAGCCATGTGTTTAAATGGAATGATCGAAAGATGCAGTGAGTGGTTGTAAGATGTAATCCTTTTATGAACAGTCAGATATATTTCATACGCTATTCGTACGGGTCCACTTTATGTTTTCTGCACGAAATCAATTTTCGATTTGTAATATGAAGTGTGAACAGATCGTCCTTACTTTGTTACGAGAGTCGTGCAGCCTATGGTTTAATAAAGACGTCCAAAATTATCGATAATTGATATACCAAATCATTATCGATATTTTGATAATTATTAAAATATCGAAATTTTACGTTACTTAGCTAATTATTTAACCTGCTTGGTTACTAGATGAACATGAGACTTTAAAAAATTTCATACGCAAGCGCTTTTGAGAGCTAGGATGGGAAACAAGCTTATTGAAATCGGGCTTGCTGGTCATCAACTAAAGCCCTTTGACTCCAATCAATTTTTGCCTATATCGCTGCGTATTCTACGGTTTTTTGTCGTTTTAAGTAAGACTTTTGCGTTCAGGTCCAGAATGCGTCACCCCCAGCGATATTTTCGAAGTGAACACAAACACTTGCGTCACATTCAACATTTGAGGCTTTTTGGCTGATTTGCTTTACGGAATTTCATTGATAGGCACGTTTGTGAGTGTTCTCTCATTCACTACGGTGTGTGTGTCTTACGTTTAATGTGGAATGGTGAGGGAAATCGGTTACGGTTCCTTTTATTGTTGTTTGTTTAAGTTGAGAGGAAGTAACTTTCGATGCAAAGGCGGCATGGACTTGACAGACTTCATTAATTCGGTATAAACGGAAAATGACGAGCATTAAGGGTAGTGTTGAATACGCCAAAAAAAAATTACTTTTAAAATTTATATCCGACTCATAAGGCCAATAACCATAGAGTCTGAACCATTTATGTTTTCGATTCCAATTGTTGATTGAGTATAGATCGTCAGTTCTTGTAAATAGCCTCAATATTTAGATTGTAGTCTTCTCGTATGGGATTAACATGATAAAGTTAACCGATTAATTGAATGATTTTGCTATTCCATGGCACAGTTGATGCCAATTTTTGTAAGATTGTTGATTGATATTTTCTATTGACCGGAAACGACGTTGACGACGGATTACTAATACTTTCAGCCCAAAGCGATACAGACCGTTGATGACTGCACAAATCTGGGAGGAAAATCAAAATCAAAATACTGTCCCTGTTTCAAGACGCGTCTAGTGTGTCACTTACCATCTTCACTAAGTGGATAGTACAAACCGACCGGACAACCTGGCTGGAAACGATGTCCTCCATTCGGCCAGAAATCAATTGTACCAGTGGAAAATGGTGTTCCATATCCCCCTTTATCCGTATGGATGATATCGACCAGAATAGCGTCTGTGTCACTTATAGCTTTAGTGACAACGATCGGGGGGTAGTATAGTGGAAATGCTGGATCGAGACCGGTTATTCTATCAATGAAAATTGACTCTGCTGATGTCTATTGAATGAGATTTCATAAATGGAATACCTTTGCAATTTAATCCGTCCGTCAGACTTTTCAATTATCGCCCGTCCAATTTGACCTGCTAAATGAGCGCCAAGACTATGCCCCACTATGTGAAGATTCCTGTGAGGCAAACCATTGTCGAATAATCTCAAAAACACATCAGCTATTGCCTGTCCAAGCTGGAATCATGAGTATCTCACAGGTTAATTTTGGCCGGGCCAGTCATAAATTGCACACGCTCAATGATACGAGTTTCAGACCCCCTCCTTTCACACGAAAATATATGTAGAAATGTCTCAAGCGTACACTTTTGTCAGACCCCTCCTTCCCCCGTAGGACATGCGTAATTTGTGAATGACCCCTATGAATAATTCAATTCAACTCTGACTATGTTGGCCCTCTCTTCGGAGGAAGAACCTTCGGTGCTGTCGTCAAATTATTTCTCCTTACACTCGTTACCACAACGATAACGTTGAAAACTTACCTCAACTGAATTGAAAACAGCTTTCGGATACAGTCCACTTGCCAACGTAGACCAATCCAAGAATATTACATTATGCGTCGCTTGTTCACTGTATGCATTAATGATTTTCTGAACAGTCGGTGACATCAACGTCTCCATGAATCCATGGATGTACAATACAGTTTTGCGGTTTAAATCGAATTGGGGATGGTTCAGAATTTCAACTGCATCCCTTAATTCGTATGTTTCTTTAAATTGTTGGATCCTGTGTTGAGTTGATTGTTAAATGTATACAAACGGAATGGTGAACTCCAACAACATTAAATCGATTTCGGTTTTACCCATAATAGAACGCCAATTTTGCTTCTTCATTTCCAGCCAAAACCACTGGCATTGACCATAAACCTAAGTTGCATTCAATCAGTTTTATGTTAAGCGTGTGAATGAATTGTATATTGGTACATTTGACCCACCAATTGATAGTAAACAAAGATAGGAAGGCAAGATCAACGTTATGCGTATGTTCATTTTGAATCGATCAAAGTGCTACTGATGATTGAAATTCAAATAAATGAATTTTGGAAAGAAAAACTTGCTAACAACCTTCCGAAGACCTGAACATGAAATTCAAGAATCTGAGTATCAAATGTGCTTTATTATGTGCGTGTTAGTCATCAGTATACCTACACATAATTCAATTCCGATCGATTTATTATGCGGAATACCTTTTGTTGAATTTTATCAACGCTACCTTCGCTTTGTTTCAATTGTTAAATTTGCTCTACTCGACTTCGATGCGACCAATTTCCATTCAAACTGGTCGGTTGTAATTTCTAGCTCAATATCGAAGTTCTTTCCCAGGGCTCTGGAAAGAAACAGTAACCAGCTCGTTTAAAATAACTGCGATAACAAGTTCCGGTTAGTATATTTGGTATGGCCAGTAACAGTCTTTACAATTTAAAAAATAAAACTGTACAAAACTGTTAGATTATTCTCACGGTACACTGTCCCATTTCAATTTTGTAAACAGTTTTCGTTACTTTGCTAGATAGCCTTGATTCAAAGCAACTTTATCCTTGTGCAACTGTGAAATAGTGTGGGTTTGTAAAGAGTGGTAGTTTGTAGAACTGTCGAGATAAGGGTGGTTTATATGTCAAACCTGTGACGGGGCAGGTTGAACCCAAGGTTTTGAGAAAGCGAGTTAAGAAACCCACGAAGGCGGTTAGCATAAAATGTTATAAGCGCACATAATACAACTTGGGAAATGCAAGGCTTTGAAAAGAAAATTGGAGGAAATTTTTTTTCTTCAAGTTGCATTTGTCATATAAGTTTTCGTAGATATAGTTGAGAGAAATTGGAACACCACCGCCTTTATGATCATCTCAAAGGTGTCTCAATCTGTTTTTGAATGAATGATAATTAAAATAGTCACACTCTGCTTACAGACCACATGTCCCTTGGAGTCACAAAGTTGGATCACATCACAAGCGAACATATACGAGGCACATTGAACAAAGCAAAAAACGAAAGAAACGAATGGTTTGCTAGAGTCTACTCTCACGTTGTAAGCAATGTGGCGAGGAAAAATCTTTCGATAGACATGCCTAAAGTGAGAAAAAGGGGAAGACCAGAGCACAGTTGGGTAGGGCAATTGCGACAGCGACAAAAGCGTTTCGGGCTAACACAAGAAGAGAAGGAGGAAATTGCGAATTTGAGAACGCGGTAACACGATCAATGAGAAACGAATTAAATTAAATATTCAGACGCTCACCCTAAAAGTCAAAATGACTAGAAAATCCGGAAAATTTTTGCAAACACTAATCGTGGGCAAAAATAAAGCGAAGAAGAACTTTGAGTAATGATTTGCAAACCTCAGAACTCCTTCCATGACGAAACAGTGTCTTTGCTTGAGGTAAGGTCAAACATTTCCGTTACGGAATTTCTTCATTATTATGCTCATTGGTGAGTGTTTCTTTCATTTACTATAGGGTTTGTGT
>JANTFA010078449.1:0-14523 GCA_026413405.1 Phytosciara flavipes | reverse complement strand
TCATTTTTGGCCAAAATTTTTTTTATGCAACAAATTTTTTTGGGAAATTTCATTAGACAAAATAGATGATGATTCTGAAACATGAACGATCTGTCATCTGTTTGACGATAGAGCCTATTTGAGTGAAATAAATGGTGACAGATAACAAGGTGACGTTTGCACCA
The DNA here is from genome assembly GCA_026413405.1 of Phytosciara flavipes. Lineage (NCBI taxonomy): Eukaryota > Metazoa > Arthropoda > Insecta > Diptera > Sciaridae > Phytosciara > Phytosciara flavipes. The sequence continues at coordinate 14,359 of JANTFA010078449.1, read as the reverse complement.
ACACACTCTCGCGTGTATACTAAAACAGCACACAGCTACATGCAGTATATAACTCGAAATGTACTGTCACTCGGGCAAGCCCTCGTGTCCGTACGTCTAGTTATGTACTTCATATAGCTGTAGTCTACTATTATATGATTTTGAGCATTAAGTCAATTCACTTTTTATCCCTATTGTCGCGTTCAATAAATCAGTGAATTGCCTGACTTGAATAAAATAAGATCCATAATCTACGAAAGCAAAAAAAAAATGTCAAAAATACTTCTCTACTTCCACGTCTGATACCTATGCTATATATGAATATGTCTCGCTCAAATAAAACCGTAATCATATTATATCAAATCTTCACAAAAAAAAAAACAAAATCCGATCCATACAGACAAGAGTGAAAGAAGCCTATAATCCAAACCACAAAAAAGAATTTTGTTCATTTTAATTTTCTATTACGAAAATGATATGGAAAAATGTGGTTGAGACAAGTGTAGAGTAGATGGTAATCTATTGCACACCAGCTGAAAGCCAAGTAATTAGCCAATTATTATAATTATTATGGGTTTCATTCAATTTTCTTGATAAAATCAAATGTGAACTCAATGAAAATGAAAATATCAAAAAAAAAAGAAGAGAGAGAAAAAAAAGCGAAAAGTTCGAAGTGGAAACTTCTACGAAAATATTATGACCGTTGAACCATGAAAAGTCTGTAATTTGAGTTCCTTGAAAATTACATAGTTTTTTGCCACGTAATACTACAAGTACACAAACTCGTATAATGTCCGTATTATAAATCAGTGGGGTTATCATGCCTAGAACTGAAATTTCGTTAGGTTTTTTTTTTCTGTGTGAGACATGAACACTCATTAAGATGCAAAACGTGACATCAGATAGTGAAGACTGACTTCAGTTCGTATTTATAATGGATGAACATACAATGTTCGGAGTTTAGTGTTGAAGACATGAACACTGGGAGGTGCATAGGTATGCAAGAGGAAATGCATTCATTTTCCGAACTTTGGGGTGCAGAAGGATATTGCCTGATGTATATTTATACTATACATCCGGTAGCACTGTGCTATACGTGGAAACCCTTTTATGTAAATAATCCATATCACTCTCTGTGTGTATACATGCAAGCAAGAAGGTCTCCTAAATCTTTGTCTATCGGAGGGTTTTTTTTTGTGCTCATTTCTGTACTCTGTGTTATGTAGTATACAAGCTTCATAAAAGGACTTTACATATAACGAGAATCGATTTTTCATTTTCGAGGTTTCTTTGCCCATGCAGCATTGTGTTTTTAGTCAAATATTTATTTTGCCACGTATGTAGAAAATGTAATTATTAAAACACCCATCGTTTAATGTCCCTTACACAGAAAGTGGATATTATTTAAGCTCGGAATTTTTTTGCGTCGTTCTTTTTTTCCTCCTCCTCCTCCTCCTTCTTCACATTTTTTTTGTGTGCATAATACTTTGTACAGTTTATGCGGAGAACACTGGAAGCGAATCATTTCAAAGAACTCATTTTAATTAAAAGAAATGCAGAAGGGAATTTCATGTTACCAGTGCAGAAATGCGTCCGCAAAACCTATGAAAGAAGTGGATTAAAAATAAACTTGCAATTCCGTTTGCACTGTTTTTCATAGGAAAGCTTCGGTTAACTGGTTTGTACTGGTACGTCGTTGCAACGTTTTCATATTAATTTATGGGAAAACGAAAATCTCAATTCAAATAACTTTCTTTTTAGAAAAGGAATTAGTTGGTTAACGAGTTTATTTGAAGACTTTCGCCTCACTGTGTCCGTTGGCGCACAGATAGGTTTCGGTTCTATGGCTTACTTTGGAAGCAATTTAATCCGATTGAATCTACACGGAAGGACAGGCTTAAAGTGGAAGATCTGGAAACTAAGGTGAATTTTCAATCTTATGTATGGAGCAACACCGACGCAAGTCATTTACGAGGAAAATTATTGATATCAAAGAAGGTTACAGTTCGGATAAGCAAATAAATGACATACCATAGCACTGCTTACTACCACGAACATAAGAAACATTAGGGGCTCACGCAATCAAAACAAGCCTTGCATTTCTTTCGTGTAAACACTGATCAGTTTTATTCTGTGCGAGTAAAAACAAACACAACACAAATTCAAGCATTTGAAGGCATTTTGACGTTTCAAATGAGATTGTTTCCTTGACGAAAGGTCAAGGGTCTATCGGCCGATTTGTTGGTCCGTCCGTCCCAAAATCCTATTACTCCAAATCACCGGGGATTGTTGACTTTACTAATCCCCGGGAATTGTTGAATTCAGTAATTCCGTTGGACTGTGTGAACGTTACTCAAATCGTATAATTTTGTTTACGTTACAATTTCCAGGAGGTTGTGTTAATTTAATTGACTTAATGGAATTGAAAGCCAAAATGAAAATTTCAACTTTTCGCCAAAAATGTATGGAAAAATGATCCATATGGAGGAAAACTTTTTCACCGTTCGATGAAATAAGCAATCAGTTAATGAAGTGATGTATGGCGATTTTATTCCATTTTCTATATTATTATTTTTTAAATGGAGAAAAACTTTGGTGTTGGGTTTTGAACTTGACCGTATTCGTCCATTTTACCTCTATATACTCAATGAAGAGTATAACCTGAACACAACATGACGACCACCCAATCCCCCTAATAGCGTGGCGTAATAAGTGAAAAGCCCCTAATCAGATGTAAATGAACCGAGGTCTTCACATCATTTGGCGGTTAGTATTTTATGTAAGGAACCATCGAGGCTGCTTTCTAATTATATCGAATCGATCACTTTTAATGAAGAACATATGTAAGATGTGACCTAGTTCATCCTTGTAGCCAGTGCTACACATTTTGAAGAAATTTTCTGATCATCCAAATTTTGCCACTTAGCATCGAAAGACAAAGCACACTGTCCTGAAATCTTATTATCGTCGACGTTTTGGTCCTCATCTAGTGCCACTTGTGACACCACCTTTACTTTACTATTTTGGGTATCCAAGCAGTGAGCATCAGCCACAACAAATATCGCAAATATCTACAAATATCGCCGTGTTATGCAGGGAATTGAGTTACACCTTCCTAATTCAAGATGATTTTGTCTTATATCATCTCTTTTATGAGGAATCGGATCATCAAAACCACGTGCGAATTTTTTGGGATAGAAATCGATCTCAAGCAAGCCGAAAGTTGACAAAACTCATCTTTCCAAAGCAGGGTCCATTTTTTGGGAAATTGAAATCCTAACTTTTCTAAAGTTTTCAAAAATTTCTTACAGCCAATCACTTCTAAAAACTATCATTTGCGTATGTTTGGAAATTTTGCGCAATATTTATATGAAAATTGTCAGCCCGAGGCGAAATTCACATCGTAAGTGGAAAATTCCAGTTTACGCATGAGCTATTATTCATTTTATGTACTGTCAAATCATGGAGCCATTATACCAATCCTAAACTAAAAACACTGAAATTTTTTTTTTGATAATTTCAACAACTTTCTCACTCCCTCTCTTGGCACCAAATGCCCGAAACGTGTTTGTCGTGTTATCTAGGCATCTATACGAGCTCAACGCAGTATCATAAGTCAAAATCGATGAATGCAAAATAATTCATTTGGATGTAACGGAAATACCCTATGTTGCTGATGAGTTCCTTAGTTCGTTCTAGAGGTGTGCGTGCTGCTGGTGAGCGCTCGTGCCCGGTATTGTTTTCAGAAAAATGATTGAGCTAGCATCGGGCGGGTCCAATGGAAATCTAATCACCAGCAGCTTCTAAACTTTTTTATAGATTTGCCTGAAATTTCGGCTACAGGTCAAGTTCGTGCTCTAGATGAAAAATACGATTCGAAAAATGAAGAGCTACCGCTCTTCTTTGAAAGCTAAGGTTCGCAGAAGTCTCCATACAATTGGCATATAGGACAAGTGCAGGCCGATGCATTGGTATCACTTTCGACATGAGGAATATCCTTCCCACTATCCCTGGGTAATTCTGGATTTTGAGAATAAGAATGATTCCTCCAGCATCTCACAAATCATATCAGGTCTTTTGATGCTTTCGGTTCCTCGGTTTGGGATTCGAGATGAAAATTCTAGAATTCCTCAACTTCCATCATTTTTTTTGATCTTTTCGTGAAATTTTCGACATGACTGATTCCCTTCAGCATGACTGATTCCCTGCAGCATGACTGATTCCCTTCAGCATGACTGATTCCCTTCAGTGATGGTTTCTTGAATATGGGATTTGAGGTGTTATTTTCGGCATGGCCTAGGTGGACGAAATCGACCGGCTCACAGGACTACGTGCATTTCTTCAATTAATTAGCTCGGTGCTGATCACACAATATCATTATGACACCAATTATTGAGCTTAATACACCGCATTCACATAACTAAGCTTAATGTATCTTGTATATAGGTACATCCCCGTCGATTTTATTATACATAAAATCCGAAAATATAATTTATTTCACACAAATCTACACACTACACACTCTCGACATCCATCAAACAATGACTATGCGCTTATTACAATCCATTTAATAAATCCAAAATATAAAAAAAAATCCATTGATTTACCATCATGTGATCGTAAACGTTCCCATAGGCCATACAAAACCATCATTATTAACAGTCGTAAGGGTAATAAATATTCCATCAATATATTATGTGCTCATCGCACACAACATTTTACCTTCTGTAGTTGATATTATGATTCAAGAGTACATGCATCGATACTTATCCAAGTATGTACATTATATATGGGTCTTTCTCACTTCGTCCCCATATCCTATATCCTGTGTATACTCTGTCAGTATCGGTGGTGTCCTAAATATAGCCGACACACAACAAGCCCCGGCAGTATGACCAAAATAAAACATAAATATTTATAACATGAAAATGACTAAATAATAATTTTTGGATGGGTCATTCATTGGTAACTAAAATGTAATAACAATAATCGAAAAATTAATCACGCATCACTATTAAACCCATATGTACAACGATATAGTGTATATGGCTCATATACATTCACAGACCTACGAGGGGGTAACCACCTGGCTAAAATCTGTCCCAACAATTCCATTTCCATTTACTTCCAATTCCATTTATTTCCATTTCCATTTATTTCCATTTCCAATTCCATTTATTTCCGATTCCATTTATTTCCATTTCCATTTATTTCCATTTCCATTCACTTCCAATTCCATTTCCATTTATTTCCAATTCCATCTCCAATTCCATTTATTTTCAATTCTATTTATTTCTAATTTCATTTATTTCCAATTCCATTTCCATTTATTTCCGACTCCATTTCCATTTATTTCCAATTCATTTCCAAAAATTCCAATTCTTATTTCCAACATTTCCATCGGCCTGTACCCAAAATTTCACAGTGGTTACCCCCTCGCAGACCTAACATTATAGATGGACGTTTTTTTTTCTCTACCCAGTTAAGGATGGGTACAAGTTTCGATTGATTTTACTTTGTTTATTATCGTTACATCTAACAAATGACGTGGAAAGTCATTAATTCCATGTGAATAAGACTTTGAAGGGAAACTATTATTAAAAAAAGAAAGAAGAGAGAATCAACATACGACTAGTGTGAGTGTTTTATGTGTGCGAATCAATATAAAATGGAAAACATCGTTAATGAATAATTGATGAACGGAAAGTGAAATTGAATTTATTTGAAACCGAAATCGGAATTGGGGAAAAAGCGGCAAATTTAAATTCCGATTACTACAATCGAGCTTTAGTTTATCCTTAAAAATATATTTATTTCAAGTCTTTTTTGCAATTTTTTGAATGGCGAATCAATTAAGTTTTACCGGTTTCTACTACCCCCGATAGATCGATCTATCTTCTTCTTACTCGCTATATTTTTGTCTACGGCTAGTGTTTGCAAAAACTTTCTTGATTTTTTAGTCAATTTGATTTTCAGGGTCAGCGTTTAAATATTCGATTTAATTAACGGCCGGTATGTGTTTTTCAGTGATCGTGTTACGGGTCGCATTCGCAATTTACTCCTTCCCTTTTTGTGTTCGCCCGAATGGCTTTCGTAGTTTTCGCTTTCACAGTAAAAAACTTAGGAAGAATTAGTTCCTAAAGTCTCCATACAAATTTGTGCTTTGGGGTTCCCCTTTTACTCACTTTAGGTATTTTTATCGAAAGAACTTTTCTCGCACCATTGCTTAAATCGTGGGATCAGACCATTCGTTTCTCTCGTTTTTGACTTTGTCAACGTGCCTCGTATATGTTCACCCTTGACACATTTTCCTCTTCATTGTTTTTTTTAAGATGACTTTCATACTTTTCATTCATAATCCGTGATTGCAGGTTGTACCGTACCACCGTTGAGTAGATTTATACCTTGAGTTTTAGTGGCATACGCTTGTAGCATAATACTAACTACTGAATTTTGTCCTCATTTAAGCCAGCCCACACTGATCCTATGATGATAAAAATACTCCATTTTCACGAGGAAGAACTCACATGAAACTAATTTGAGTTACCATCCACTTTTAATTAGACCTCATTCAAGCGCACCGTGATGTCGATTCATTCATTAAACGCCACAACTTTGCCAAAAAATGCTTTCACGGTGGAAAATGGAAGAAAAGCTTTAAACCACACAAACATCTAGTTTATTCGTATTTGGTTGACCTGGATAATTCAGCATTTTCTCTTGATGAATAATTAAAGTTTCTCTCGATTCCATAACAGATCTCTAACTCACATCTTGGGAGCATTCATATTCCTCAGAACATTCGCCCGCGATATATCCCATGTAATATAAAATAAACACACAATGACATATGAAATTCTTTGTGCAATAGGTCAAGTGGTGATTTGTATTCGGTTTCATATTTTTTTATTCACATGGTTTTTTCATAACTTGAACTGAACTGATTCATAGAAACTTATGAAAGAAAATATTGAACAAAAGCAAGGAGAAAGCTCATCAATCAAATTTCAATTTCCCGATTTCAATCTATTTACAAGGAAATTATAACGAGAATAGTGATAAAAGTGACCGAAAGTGGAGAAGACGCGACGGGCGAAGTTACTTGCTGTGTGCTATGTTGAAATAATTGTGTAGGATTCAATAGATTGTAATACACAATGTGATGTGATTAAGCATGAGCTTTCGATTTGATTGGTTTTGTTCTTGAAATTGTGACAAATGTCTCAGTTCCGCGTCACTTCTTGAGATAGATGAAAGAATTCATCGGGCTATTTTGCAATTTGGGAAAGCAAATTTTTGTGACGATATCAACTTTACTCATTAGGATCGCTGCTGGCTTGAGTGATTTCATATAATCTGTACGAAGTTTTCGCTAATTCTGTTACTTCATAATAAAGAAAGACGAGCGCAGCGAGCAAATTTTTTTTCAACGCTTCTGAAGTATGAAAAGGTACTTGCTGACAAATTAGAATTTGTAAAATGTATCACAAGATTGATTTGTATTCTTCAAAATTTAAGAGTGGGCGCAAGGAATGTCATACTTCGACTAACTTAACTTAATTATTTTCGCCTGGATGATGTAACTATTCATATGAATGAAAAATAATTCAGACTTTAGTGACTAAAACAACATAAGCGAACATTTCCCCCGTTTGCTTAATAAAGCACTTAAACGTCTCGTCTCCTTTCAATGAGGAAAGAAAATTATTATAACAATTTCCATTATTCCTTTCTTTTCACCAATAAATTATCATCGATAAAAGCGATTTTTAAGTATTTTTTTTTTATTATTATTTTCCTCCTTAACTTACATTGCTCATGTAGAGAGTTTGTGTAAAAGTCATGTACGGTTCGGTCTATAGATTCTTTTTTTTTTCAAGAGAGAAACTTGAAACCGAAAATAATGGGTAAGTCATTACACCAAAAAATAATTGAATATGCGGCAAAGCCACAAGGGAGTTTTCCGATTTTTCCAAACATTTTCTTTATATAAATTAATGATCAGAGCAGAACACATCACCCTCCTTTCAACTTTAATACTTAAATTCTTGGCGGTGCTTTTTCAATAAGGTTTTTGAATTTTTGTTGTTGTTGTTGTACGTTGTGCTGGTCTTTAAGCACATTGATTTATCAATATCGAGGATTTAGTTGTGTAATGAATCAATAAAAAAGGAAGAAGATTAGAACAATTTTGAGAAATTGCATTTTCTTTCGTAAATAAACGGATACATCAATAGTGAATTTGTGGAAAATAATTCAGTTAATTTTCAATTGGCAAAGTGTTCGACAAATTAGTTTTAGGACTACAGTTGCCTGAGCATTATTTATGAGATTCCAAACATATTTGTCCTACTAATATAATGCATTCATCGTTCATAGTCATTGGGCATATTAGTCTGTTGAAATAAAAGTTGGCTTTTTCATCTGTCAAAAAGTGACGTTTCAAATGTCAAAGAGTGGTCACAAAATCATTAATTTTTCATTGATTCTATTGTAATCATGACGTTTAGCAAAGATATAATTAATTTGAATTAATTTCTATTAGTTTAGTTTTTGACGTTTAAAACGTCACTTTGACAGATGTAAAGGACCGACTCTTGATCCAAACCTATACACTACTTAAAAGCGACTTATTGCGAATCTTAACAAAATAGCAAAAAAAAACTAGCATGACAAATTCTTTGGACACTACACCTGAATTTGCTAGGCATACCATCTCTCACATATGTGAAGTAAGGTCAAGGTCAGGTCGCGTCAAATCAGATATATTCGTTTCAATTCAGGTATGGCTTAGATATTAACTGAGTCTGATCTGAATGTCTCAGGTTTTTCTTCTTTTACCTCACCTGTTCCGAGAATTACTTAAAGCACAAGTTTGGTACAAGCTTTTATTTGAAATAGCAGTTTTTCTAACTTATGCTAATTTTAGATGCGTATGTTGCATAAAATGTCGTTTGAATCTTGGTGCAAAGTGCTCCATTAGGAAGTGTAATTGTGACAACAGTTTACAGGCCATCCTGTGCCAAATAAAGCACTCTCAGGGAGTAGCCATATTTGACTGACAAGAGGGGCTGAGCCCAAAACTATAATTATTAGGAAAAGTTTTTTGAAAAAACGATAATGTTACGCCGCACCGCAGGCATATTTCTTTATAATATTAACATGATGATATAAAGCACGTTTGACAAAGCCAAGTTATTTGCAAATTGAATTGATTCGATTGTATGCTTTTAGTAGCAAAAATACAAATATATCGCGAGCGAAGCGAGGAAAAAGTATTTACCTCAAAATCGTTAAAGTCTTGAGTTCGCTCAAAAATTATTGTCAAGAAAAAAGTTGTGGACACTTTTGAATCTCACATATTGAAAGAAAAATGCTCATGAAGGAATCGGGAAATTAGTCTGCTAATTGCAAATGGATCGTGCCAACATTATAGAAGATAAATAAATTTCGATTACATAAAACGGGAGACAGTCCGAATTTTATAATTGTTGAAAAATTGCAAAACTGTAATATAATAAAGCGATTGAATCGTAACACAATACGCCATAGCATTTCAAAATGGAATTACTATTCCTACATCTGTAAAATTGCTGATATTCTTTTGTGTGTGTGGCGTGAACGGTTTGGAATTTCAGAAATGCTTTTTATTGTGAACGTATACCATTCCATTTCGTCGCCCCTTCTCTCTCTTCCTCCACATATCCCTTATGCGGTATCGTCTCTCTAGTATGTCAACAAGGCAAAATGAAAAAGTGAAAATCTATTGTATTTTCCGAAGGGGGATCCATTGTTTGCTACGAAATATGATAATATTATTATCATTTGGATCATCACAGCAGATATGAAACGTTGCTTTTATCATTCTACATATACTTACGGCATGTAGCTGTTGTAACAGTACTAACAACAATTACATTGTGGAATGTGAACAATCCGTTACGAGCCCCGGGCGATAAATGTACGCGTTTTTTTTATTCGTGTAAAAATCTAATCATTTTTACATGAATAAGTTTATTACTTTGACAACATGTCGACTAGAAGAAAAAAGTTGCAGGTGTGGTGTTGTATATCTAAATGTTTATACAATGTCCGAATCGAGCTGTGGTGCTTAACTCTTATCCCGAAAGGATCATTTTCAAAAGTTTAATTAATTTTTATTTCCTAATAAAATATCACGAAAGGAAAGGCAGTCGAGAAGTAAGGTAAAAAAAATAGTCTGAAATGTACTCATGAGTCATGACTTCACTATGAATAACATAATGGAGATTCCTCGAAATTCATCTTTCTTCTAAAGCACCAAACGGGTCTGCGTAAGTTTGGTATCGAACTTGAAATTTTGCATGGTTTTGTTTGCAGAACACGACCTGCGACATCAAAATGCGAGTTCATTGTATTGTTATCTCGTCGAGATTCGTCTTATTGTTCACCTTATACAATGTTATTGAATTGAAGCATTGTGTCACAACCTTATCTGCAAAAATATTTTAATTTTTTAAGTTCTTTGATAGAGGTCATGCAGTTACATTACAGGCTATTTGAAAACCGTGCACCACTGAAAAGATTCTGAACAAAGGAAAGCCCAATTTTAATCTTATCAGTTTTACTTGATTTGCACGTTTTTTTAGAAAAAATTTCAAATGCTAAATGACGACACCCCTCGAACAAGTGTGCGTCGACGAGTTTAGCCGGCTGAAGACATCCGATTCTGCCGCCGCACGTAAAAAATAAAATTACTACCAAAATATTAGGATTTACTAAAGCCTTCGAGATTTTCATTTGATGCTCGTTATATCTCCGCCTAAAGTTAGACTCACAATTCACACGGCGCGTTGAAAATAAAGCTAAACACATTAAACGTCACCTACGACCACAGCACTGGCTGCTAGCATTTCTTATTTGGAATTTTGAAAAGCCTCCAAATTTGCATACGTGTATGTGTGCGATGCGTGTTTTTCCTCACACAAAAACCCATTTTATTGCAGAAGCCTCCGAATATTTCTTATGCTCATACTAGTAAACAGTGCTGTGCTACGACCTATGAACCAATTTCATATTATCTTCTCAGAAACGTCGAACCATCGTTGGTCAATGCGGTCCTAATATATTCCAATGAATTACTTAAACAACTGAGCTAAGGAATTTTATGTTAAACACGAACGAAGTAACAGATTCAACGATTATACAGCGCTGCGTTGGCCGTTTCAAACCGGTTAATAGCTTCCGAACAAGATGTGTATTTGTATGAGTTCACTTTCTGAGTCATAGCTACCTTTAAATGCTTCACTTTAATTACCTGTAAAATTTCTCGCAACTCCTACAACAACAATAAAGTAAACAATTTGGTAAATTCAAAATTTAAAGAGAATGACGAAAACAAAAAAATCTAATAAAACCAGTTAATAAAAGTGGATGATGTAACACCCGTGCGAAACCAAGCTATGCCGACGTTTACTGTAATACCGCCATTCGGTCTTGAATAAATATTGCGAAATGTAACGGATTATCCGTGCATTGATTCGACTAGTGAAAGTGACATTAAATTAAAGGACACCAGGTGGCGTTTCAAGATGCGAAATGACATGTCTGATATTTTGCTGTAAAGGGGGGATTGAAGCAAGTCGACGCACTGACTTTCTTACTCTTCAATCTGGCTTTGGAAATCACAATAGGGTGTGCTGGATATAGCCATTCATACACAACACATGCAACAGCAGTAGACACTTTCATACAAGTCTGAGAATCCACGCGAAGCGAAGTAAAGTTAAGTAACGGATTCTCCAGTGGAGAATCTTCACTATGAACATTGCAATGAACAGAATCGAATTTATACAGACCCCAAAGAACGAATCCATTCCCATCGATTGAAAATTATATCAATGCATCAATTGGAAAGTCATCCATCTGTTATTTTTGGTACCACTAAACCTTGTAGCCTCCATCACTCTGAACGAGGCTAAAAATTGCGAAGAACTCAACATTCGGCATCAGTGAATATTTTGCTTTGTGAAAAAAAAGTTATAATTGAACCGAACTTCAAACAAAAAACAAAACAAACAAATCCATGAAGAAAGAAACGGTTTAATCAACAGCACGAGTGTTAGCTGTTAGCTACCACCATTTTTTAAAGAAAACAATTATACATCTGACTCCATTCCTATATTTAAAGCAACTCTCCCGGTCGAGACGCAAGGTATACAAACACACACAACACATAGATCTTACTGTGCTCATTTTATATTACACATAGCCGTTCCAACATCAATTAGAGCAATTATCCTTTACATGTAGCAAATAGCATAAGTAAAGTGGGTCCAGCTTAACTGAGCTTTGCGATCTTACAATGAAAATTTATGGTCACGTGCTTTACCTCTGAATGAGTTCAATTTTTTTTTTTCATTTTTATTATTTCTTTTCCTTCGCTAGCTCCCAAGACTAAGACATGATAATGGAAAATAAAATAATTTATTGAAAAAATGCGCGCAATGGGGGTAGTCTATGTGTAATATAATTAAAAGTACTTTAAACGGAAAAATACGACGTTCGTAAAATTTAGATGTTTATATATATTGAATAGAGGTGTGCGCCGATCGAAAATTTCTCGGCAGCGGCTAGCCGAGTGTGGTGGTATTGGCAGCGGCGCGCCGACCACGATTCTTCTCGGCGGACCGGCTCAGCCGTGGCGCGCCGATCAATTTCGATTAAAGAAAATGTTTCTTCAAAAAAACTCGTACAAATTCAATAGCTACTCATAGTTCGACGTAACTTTTCAAGTTTAAAAATTTTTTAAGTTAGGCTTGAAGCTAACACAAAACGAAATTACTAAATATCAAAATATCAATACTTGAAAATAATTGCATTCTTTCGATCGTCGGACTGGCATTTTTCAGTTTAATGAGTGCATTTACAGTTGTATAATGTCAATGTCGCTTTTTAATTTCATTAAAAGACAGGAAATGCTGTCTGTTGCCAACCAGTGATAGAAAATTAAAAATCATTTTTCAGATTTTTAAAGAAGTTGAATTTGGTTAACATTTTTACGGCCTGTAAAATCTTTTGTCAGCGAGATTTGGATTTTGTTTTACGTGCGAGGGAACCTACTTCAGCTTCGGTTGTCCGGTGCAAGAATTTGAATTTTAAAATCCTACATGAACGTTTTACATTCAAGTGCCGCAGACGAAATTTTTCCAGTGTGGAACAAAGATTTGCGACCGTTTTTTTTCCAAACTATACCTGTTCTAGGGAAGGATTTTGAAATTATTCTAATATTTAATTGAATCAAACACATAAATTTATTTTGTTCTCAAGCAGATAAAAACTGTCAGCGGCTGACGACGATTTTTTCATCAGCGGCGGATCTCGGCTGAGGACTGCTCGGCGGCACACACCTCTTATATTGAAGCGTTCAGGGTAGGGGTGTTCTCTAATAATAATGTAGATAATGGTAAATTGTTTTTTTCTTCTTTTTGCATTTACACTAAAATGCAACGTATGTATATTATACCAGTGTGTTGTACATATATACGTGTTGGACGTTCCAACCGTAATACTGAGAATAGTACCGACAATATTATATGTACGGTGTACTCGTATATGTATGGACCATGTACACTGAAATGATATTATAAGATATCCTATGTGGGGAACTTTTTCATCGATTTTGTGTTCGATGCAACGATTTTAGTTTGTTGTTTGCAATACGGATGCCGAAGATATATTTATTCTTAACTTTAAACTGAACTTCAAATCCGATCAAGAAGTTAGGTGTAAGTTTAGTGTCTTTTTTTCACTATCTCTCTCTCTCTCTAACCTTCTTTCGCTCTTGCTGTGCATTCTCCGTTCCAATACACAAGATTCACCAAAGATGAGGTTGGTAAGATACTGCCGTTTTGTGGTTTATAAAATTGAACTGTCGAAAGTAGATTAGTTTTTTTTTGTGCAACAACAATAAAAATAAACTATGAGATAGATATACACCCGATACCCACTTTCAGATTTTGAATTAAAGTTTATGTTCTTTTTTGTGAGTGCTTGAACAACTTCAGTTTTGAAGTGTTTAGGTAATAATCATATTGAACACACTTTTCGCTTTTATCTGCTTTGGCTGCAGATATATTGCTTATAACATGAACAGGAAAGAAAAGGGGCTTGGTGTTTCGTGTTGTACACAGTCATCGATGATGCATTTATTAGGCAATTTTGGTTTCAGACTGAACAATAATCAAACAACGAAATTATCAAAATTATTTCAGTACGAAGGAGGGGTGAACCACTCCAAATTTTTATAGTAAATTCCTCTCAACAAGTCAGTATATAAAAAAGTGGCCTCAGAAAGTCGTGTACGGCTGCTCGTACACGGTGATTTTTATAGCAAATTCCT
>JANTFA010078338.1:0-14523 GCA_026413405.1 Phytosciara flavipes | reverse complement strand
CAAAAACTGAAATAAGAATTTCCATGTCACACTTTTCATACAAAAACTGAAATAAGATTTCCCATGTCAAGGGACTTCGGTACTTCGGAATTTCCCTATCGGTAATTCATTATTTTTTATCGGTAGCGTGTTTATCGATCATTTATTATTTTTTATCGGTAGTATTGAATTTATTTATCGGTCGAATATAATATCCCATTCTTTTGCTTGCCTTCAGCTTCAGCCGGGTGCAGAGTCCCAATCTGGTTCTGAGTATTTTTGAAATCGTTTTATTGTTGGAACGAAGTGAAGTATTGGATCTGAAGTAAATTGAAACGACTGAAATAGTTGTTTTTGCCAGTTCATCAGCCTCCTCATTTCCTGCGTATCCTGAATGTGCTGGTATGCACATAAGCGTAAAGTGAAATTCCACCGTGGATATAGGGCTTCTAGCGCAGATTCTCTGTCTCGTAACACGAGCAATGAGAAACGCATACCGGCCATGAATTTAATATTTAAACGCTGACCCTGAAAGTCAAAATGACTAGAAAATCAGGAAAATTTTAGCAAACACTAAGCAAAAATAAAGCGGGGAAGAAGAAGAGGGAATATGAATCATGTTTGATGAAATATTGCAACTCGAATGTTTCGTCGGGCAGTAAGAATGAAAATTTGACGTATGAACTGTGAAAATGCTTTTTCTAGTGGTCAATTTTCACATGAGACATGTTGTCATGGGCAATTAATTGAATTCAATGTATTCTTCAAAATTAAATTTTTATTTATCCCGAAAATGAACAACGAAAACAATAAGTTCTTCAACGACGAGCTATAGCTTGCATGTTGTTCCAAAAAGCCATACGTTCGGCATGTGGATGGGATGAGGAAAAAATGTTTGCTCCAATTTCATAGTATTGTTGGTCGCCTTCAACTGGATGCCATGGGACAGTTGCAATTGGATCGTTCGGTGGTGTTGGATTTCTAAGAATTACAGGCGTGTGTAAAATAATTTGTTTCAACTCGAAGTGTCAGGATAGTCTTACCCGGTCTCAGCGAAATTGGTCCACAAACGAACCATTGTTTGTCTCATGCGAATGGCTGGATTACCTGGCCGCAACGGAGCTGGAATGTTGGTAACTTGGAACAAGTATGCAATGTCATCAGCATGTACGGCTCCCGGATAGTTTTGAAGCAGCAGCAAATTTTTGAACAAATTTAGTGATCCAACGAAACTGAATTTGTAATAGTACACCGGTGCGGATTGAATATGAGCATGAACGTTGGCGGTTTGATCAATACCGTGGGCGTACATCAAATCTGTGGAGTACTGAAAATTTGAAGAGGAAAAAATTATTTTCCACACGCATGAACATTCAGCGTTGCCAAAACTTCATCTTACTTTTGTGTATTGATGTCTAACCTCACGCGATAACGGTCTTCTATCGAAATAGAATTCTGAAATGTAGTCGGTGATAGTTGTAGATTCTCGTGATCCTCTGGATACATTGAAACTGGGTGGAACCATTATTTGTGGATTGGCATTGTAAACGTTCCAAACGTTCGGATCAATCATGTCTTCAAGGATGTTAAACAAACTTTCACCGTCATTGAAGCCAGTCATGTATGGAACACGGTGGAATTTGCCGGCGTACATTAGATCCATTGGGTTTCCTGGTAGGAACGCTTCTTCAGGACTAACATTCTTTGGATCACGTGATGGAACAAATGGAATGGCACTCGCGATTCCACGTGGAATTTCCTGAATTCACAAAGTTTCATTAGACTAAAGTAGACATACTTAATCGTTGATTAGCTTACATATTGGACCATCTCTGGCATTGCACCATTTAAAACGGATGGTCTAATTAGTCGCAACTGTGCGACTAGGTCAGCATTATCCGTGAATGTAATGTTCAAATCTTTGGCTAATTGATGAGCCACAGGTTCAGGATGGGTTTCATAAGCCCACGGGCTAAGTGCAGACCCACTTTGGGAAATAGCTCTGTTGAAAAGTCCTTCGGCTTGCGGAGATAACAATAGAAAATGTACGGCTGCACCACCAGCACTTTCCCCGAAGATTGTTACTGGAGATTTAAAATTTCTTTTTTGTTAAAAAAATTGATTTTGAATGTTAGTCACATTGTATCGTTATTTGGATCCCCACCGAAGTTGGCAATATTTGCCTATTCAATGAAAATGTAATCAGTAGACTTAGTACAACTTCTTCGCTGTTACACAATTCTATGTTGTGTGTGTGTGTTACGTACCTTAACCCATTTCAAACTTAATATAACGTCTTTCATTCCGTAATTGCCTGAGGCATTTTCATCGCCAGTACTCAAAAAGCCGAGTGTTCCGAGACGGTAATTCATGGTTACAAGAACAACGCCTTCGGCAAGAAAGAAATCAGGACCGTAAAGCCACGAGTCACCACTTCCACTGTCTGTTTTCCGAAATGAATTGAAAAAATTTCTTAATTTTTGTCTTTGGAAACATAACTTAAATTCAATTTTTACTGAAACTTCCGCCATGTATCCTGCAAGTAAAAGAATGTGTAAGAATTCTCATTGAACATTTTCAACTATGAAAATTAGTTCATACCAAACCATAACAGCTGATTTCCTGTTCACATTTGGCGTATACACATTTATAGATAAACAATCTTCATCATCGTCATTGCCTTGTGGGCATTCAACTGTGTGTTCTGTTGCGTCACGAATACCTTCCCAGCCTGTTTTCAAAAGTGACAAAAATGTTTAACAAAATTTCATTTGCTGGACGAAAGTACTCAGACCTTCATGGGGCTGTGGAGCACGGAAACGTAAATCACCGACTGGAGCTTTGGCGTACGGCATTCCCTAAAAACATTTTGTTTTCACTTTCACCATCACATTAGCCACAACAATTTTATATTCCTTGATACCTTAAAGGACGAATAATTGCAGAAGAGTCCGCATGACGCTCTCTCACCTCTAACTAATCCACCTGTAGTCGCAACGACCAATGGATCCTAGAGGTTTTTTATTTAAAGAATTCGTCTCAGATTATAGATTCAATTCACTTTCAAATCGACAATATATCTCACATTGAAAGGCCCAGCTGGTATACTAGATACCAGTGCAATAGTGAACACGATTAACGCTAGAACTTCAAACATTTTCAACGAGATTCTCACTGATGTCTGAGTCATTTAACGGCAAGCTTTTTATATCAAAATTGGTTGGAAAAATACTGGACAATTTTCTGTTTTCCAGACCCCATGTTTAGGGTTATCATGTACATCGTATTGGAAGGTATGGTAATAAACATTTGTAATTAACTTTAAGCGATGCCACTCGATGCGACTTCGAGCCATTGTTCGAGTGAATTTTTAATTTGTTTTGGCGAAGATTTTATCGAGCTTTCGGTTTGCTAGTCGTTTTGTTATTGGTTTCATATCTCTGAGATTACGACCTTTTTTGTTGTATCATTTTGTGTTTGCCACAGTAGTTACTCTCACAAAAAGTTATGGAGCCTTGAGTTAATCTATCTTACACAGATGAATCAAATTTACAAATAAAGTAAATTTTGAAATGTATGTCACGCCAAACAGGAATGCTCAAGTTAATTCCAGCCTTGAAACGACATTGCATTTTATAACTTTGTTCTTCATCGAATCATTTTCGATGTAAGCTGACTGAAAAATAGTAGAAATGGCTTTCTCTTAAGAGAGTAAAGTGATTTTCTTCCAGTTGAGGTTAAAACCAGATAACAAAACAGTTCACTTAGCCCCTGAGAATTTAAATTTCTTTAGTGGAATATTTACGCTATCGACCAGTCACTCTGAGAAGGTCATTCCAAAGGTCTTGGGACTCAATTTTTAAAGCTTGACGTAAATCAGTTTTGAGGACATCCATAAATCACGGAGGGGGTCTCAACAAAAAGTGGGCGTACACCTATGTCGATGACTTCCATACGTTTCCCTATCTTCAGAATCGCACAAACTGTTTTAATAGCAATTAATCAAGACGAAAACAAACACAAATTCTTTGCTAAATTCAAACGAGTGCAGTCCATAAAGAAATCGTTTAATTCAAAAACTAGAGCGACAGTTGTAGACATTCAGCAGCCTCACGGTGAAAAAATAAATTATTTCTATGACACTCAAGAAACTGCAACCCAGAAAAATTGCCACAATTCCACCAATGTTGGCTAGGAAAAAATTCAATTTTTACACAAAATATTTAAGGAATTCTGACTCAATAGAGCACTAACACGCAAGCTCAATTTCATCGAAAGCAATCTTCCGTAGAAGATGTAGTACAGTTGATTTGGCCAAGAAAATGTGTACAATTCCTTGATCGTTTGTCACGTTCGCACTGTAAAAAAAATTAAGTAAAAAATCCATTCATTCGGAACGCTCCACTCAAAGTTTATACGAACTAGAAATCATCAACTGAATAGTTAGACATTGTCGAGAAATTCCATGAATGGATTTTCGCGTATTGTTTTATGATGGAACAGTCATCTGGACAGTCACAGTCACCATACTCAGAGAACACTTCTTTAGCGCCGAGTGTAGCTACTGTTAAATTTACAAAACATTAAACTGAGTCATCTACAGAATTTGTTATGCAATTTTACACTCGCTATATCACCCTGACATTGTCACGAAATCACATAAAAGTACACCCACACGTCAAAAAATGCAGGAAGGGAGATTTAAGGTTTTGCTTGGACTTGCAAACAGTCCATGGACCGAAACGTTTTAGTTTCTTAATCAAAACAAAATCAGTCTGTGTATGTGTCATTCCGTTATACGCTAATTTACGAACAAATATAATGCGGGATCGCATGCAACACACTAAAAAGAGGCACCAGAACTCCATGATAGGTTTTGAATCAACAGATCAACGCAGTATGTATTTCCATACCCTTCAGTGTTGGAATAATGCAACTCCGTTCCGACTATCCAAATAAGGGGCAAATTGTTCTGGTGTCTCTTTATAGGGTGTTGATGTTATTCGTAGTTTTCATGTGTAGACTTGCCACACATGTAAAACTTACCAACAAATCTGCTTTTTAAAGTGCATGGCAACTGTTTCGGTGGACATTCTTCACCTTCGTTGCTTGTATAAAAGTATGAGACACATCCACAGTTGCGGCTGACTCTGTTAATTTTGCATTGAAGCAAGCAGTTGCTATGTCTTGAAAGTGTTTTAAACCAAATTATTGTTTCGTGTGAAAGCACCACACCATAATGTAACGTACGAATATCTAACGAAATTCGGCAAGTCCCGCTCAAATCCAAAAATACAGTCACGATTTTCCGATGGTAAGTTCTTCAGTCTAGGGTCAGCCGTATTATAGATGTTATCTACCTCTAAAGCTGTTTCCATTGACTTTGCCGTAAAGTAGTTATTTAAATTCAAAGTCGGAAAACTGTGCGATGCATGTAGTACAACCTAATTTAGACACACAAAAAACAAACGAGAAAAGTTCCATAGAAAGCAAGTGATCCGATTCAAGACATCATCCGTGGCACGACCACTGAGCTGAAATCGTAGCCTACATCGAGCCGACTTGTGTTTTATTTTTGACGATATCTTCTCCTCTTACCCTAAGCGTGTATCCGTAGTTAATTTTGCGGTGGTAATCTTCATCTGGGAATGTTCTAAAGGCAAAAGATAGGCCACCTTGTAAGCCAAATGTTTGGGTTCGCAAGTATTTGCGTTTTAGTCTGAAATATATTATAGCATTTAATGCATGAAAATGATACAAACTAGCACTAATATGAACATTTCATCTAATGTGAGTGGATAATTGAAGCTACAACAAGATCCACCGGGTGTCCTCTTGAAAATTCGCGAACAAGGAGTTATTTTCCCAGCGAATCGACAGATTGTAAAAAGCTGGTACATGGGGAAGAAATTAGAGCTGTCGCAATTCGCTTTCACACGATACAATGTTCAATGTTACCTCGTCACAATTAATCGTGGTTCGGAAAAGCACTTCTCGCATCGTTAAATTGTACTTCGAAAAGATCTCATCTGTAATGGCCAACGCATTTGAGTCGGGTACTTTATTAATATCTAGTAGCTTGATAAATTCAGCTTCAGTTAAATTAAATTTATTTTCATCACCGTCATTGTGGTTGATGCTATTGAATGAAATTAGGACTCAGATTATCTGGGTTGAAGTTATTCTATTCACTTAACTATTCAGCGAAGAATTCACTCAACTTAGATTTGCTGATACGGCTAGCGAGGCACGCTGTAACGCCTGAAAAATGCATTGATGTTCTGACACAAAGTCGACGTGAACGAGATGGGGCCGCTAATAAATTACCTAACGCAAGAATTTCATTTTTGGAATCCCTAAAACTGACTTCAATGCGCAAAAAATGCCTGAATTTTTTTTTGAACTGTTAACTTGCGCTACATAATTTTTAAAACGGCCCTCTGATCCTCTACCTGGAAAAACCGAACGAGAAGAAGGTCTATGTTGAGTCTGAACGACTGTAGTTGTGGACATGGCATGATATCGATCGAGAAAAGTTGCAGTAAAAGTAGCAGAGCAGTACATGAGTACTGGCATCAGCAGAAACCAAAATGAGCTGAAAACAATTAGCTTTTGAGCTTAAAAACTATTTGAATAATTAAGTTGTGTAATTAAGCTCTGCACTTACACGTCGATTGTCGTGCGATGTTTTTGATAAACATACCGAAAGCCAACAAATGAACTTGTGGTGCAAAAATCCTTCCATATTGCTGCTATTGATTGAACCAGCGTTTTCATTCGACGCTTCTTTGGGACTTTCTGGCCACGTCTTTTATTCGGCCGATAACATTTCTGAACATGATTAACTGAGAACACTCTTCGATGTACTTCCATTTTTTTTACTATGGAAATTTAGTTTTTCTTACGGAGATGTAGATTCGAATGGTAATACCTTCTTCGATACGTGCCGATATTTAAAAAATGAACGACAGCAATACATGCTAGCCTTTACATGCCAATTAAATGATTGGGAAATGTTTTGCTTGCAAGTATTCTAGAAGTGAATATTTCGAGTTTAAATCGACTATGTGAATATTATTCAATGAGTGAACACTGGAGAACTCATCGTTTTACATGAATGAGGAGGTTACCTTGGGGAAATTGACTAGTTGTACAGAATTCTCAGGCAGCACATGGGTCAATTATAGTTTAACTACTATTTTCATAGGATTCACCACGTACTGGCCTGTGTTTTTAGCGTATAATTGTATGGTATTCGATATACTAACATCATTTGAAGAAAATGTCAAAGCATAAACTATAATGAAAACAATAAGGGTACTCCTGCCTGGTTGGTATTTAGTCCTTACTTAGTCGTATATTCGCACCTGCTTGTAAATGTGTGGTTTTGAAAAGTGTGATGACATAGTCAATGGAAAGAATGACGATTTGATTTGATACACTTTAATTTTCAATTGATTTCAAAATTTACAAAACTTTGAAACTTTGCTGACAAAAAAAGAAAAGAAAGTTCGTTAAGCATCGCGGAGGTGGAAGCAACTTAGTCGACCTGTCAAGTTCACTACAACCCCTGCTTACTGCGCAAAATTTCCATGCATTATGTTCTCAAAATAGCTATTTTAATCAGAGCAATTCGGCAATCCCTTCGAGCATGTGACACCGATTCCGCGGATGAGTAACAATTCACGGTATTTACACGCATAAATAAATTGCTACCTACTCATCGTTCAACTTAAGTGCATAGAAGAAGAATGAGAATAATACAAAACCGAAAATACGGAGAGTAAGCTACGCCTTCGTTTACATTTATTTATTCAAATTTCTCTCGTTGACGAATAGCATAACCAGCAGAGGGAATCTTACTGTTAAGTAAAACGTCGTTTCAATACCTAGACCTTGCAAAGTGACATCTGCAAGAATGTGTCACTCAAAGCGATATCAGTTTTTTTGGAAGCAGAGAAATGATACCTAGGTGGCGTTGCATTGGACTCCAGCGTTTTTCAGCGTACATTTTTTGACAACGAAATTAATGATGTCGGAACCGTTCATGTAGTACCCTTTCTATTCTCTTCCAGAGTATGAAAGTGACTTTTATTATAATATTCATCTGGAGTGCAACGCAACGCCATCTAGGTATCATTTCTCTGTTTGGAAATGATACACTAGGACTTGAGTCTTATTTACTCCTCAAGGGTTTCTTACTGATCTTATTATATTTGGAAGCATTGAATATTTCGACTCGAGTATAAAATTAGCAACCGGGAACACACCTACCATTGTGATAACTTTGTGTCATTTGAAACTTTATTTACAACTTTACGATATAATTAAAATTTAAATAATGGTTATTAGTCGTCCCACAACATCACACTCGTTTTAGCTGTTATTCAAATCACTATAATGGTCACACAATCTGCGAACCTGCAGCAATATTCTAGTTTATGAAGGAAGGATTTTCATTTGTCACTATATTGATTGTGAACATAAAAAAAATGTTCACGGTAGCATACCGTTCCAGCGGAAATCGTAAAGTACAGCAAGGGGTCAGAGATGCGAAAATTACTAAATGGAAATGCTTCTACAAAGCTTTCGTTGAAGCTTTTCGAGGTTTTTGCACTACCAGTTCATTTTGTCCGTTGCGTCTTGTTTTCGAAAAGAAACGGTTCCTTATCGATGTGTAAGCGATACATTGACGATGATATCTTATTTAAGTCACTAAACGAAGATTTCATTTTCTAGAGTTTTATGGATATCAGTGACTACGACATTAACCGCTCTAGCTATTATGTTTGTTCAGGATTTTTTAATAAAATTCGAGGCAATGTCAACGAAAGTCGTAGTGAAAACACAGCAACGCTCCACTATAACTGTTACCTTTCCATCGATTACTGTGTGCGCTGCATCAAGCTTCACATATTCCAAAGTTTACAGCTTTTTACAAAACTAGTTCATCAAAAGGTACTTTCACGTTGGGAACGATTAGCTTAACTTGACTTCCTTTTGCAGCATATTGAAACATCCAACTCTTCGCGAATCGATCAATATCACGAAAATCATAAAATCATTTACACTGCTCGATGCTACACAAAATGATTTCGAAGAAATGGACATTGTGTTAGATGCGAACAACATTACGATGAAAGATGTTTTCTATTATACGGCTCAGAACTGTGACGAACTATTTCAGCGTTGCCGGTGGGAGGGTGAAATTCGTCCGTGCAATCATTTGTTTAAGAAGGTGTTCGGAGGCGGGAATTTTTGTTGCAGTTTTAACTATCCCCCACCGCCAGAGATACTGTAAGTATTTTGTCAGATTACTAAGTCCTCTTGGCTGGAAGAAACAATTTCTATGATTTCGTTTCGCTAGGATTACCAAAAAATTTCTAAGAACCAAATATTTTGGACGAGACCAAGGACTTTCCTTTATAGCTAGACCAATAAAAGAAAAATTCTATTTTCGTAACGATTATGGCAGAAATTTACGGGTAGTTCAATTAAAATCCCGACTCGGGATTCCACAGTGAAACAAAATGGAAATGAGACATCTGACCTCAATCGACTGAAGTGAGAATTGCCATACAACATTTCCATCACGACCCAGTGAGGTGTCCGGTTTCGGTCGGTTGAGGCTTTTGTGGTATTTTGTTTCACTCGGGAAATCATTTTCTCGATTCACATCAACAGAAAGTATGCTAACTCTATACACCCACTGCAACATTCCAGATCATCCTGCACCATTGTTTTGCCTTTCCATTGTACAACGAAAATGATATATTCGCTCCGATGCAGAAGGAAACGAACATAGATCTCGATAGTATTTATAATCAGGCAGATGATAAAATACAACAGATACCAATTAAGTCACGGGATTGTATATTCGTTTATGAAACTCAGTTAGAACATTTTCCGACTTACACGTAAGAAATTAGTCGTAAACTGAGCTTGAAATTCAAGCCTCGAATTTACTGTTCTAAGTTATTGGAAAATGTATTTCAGCTATTCGAACTGTATTTTGAATTGTCGAATAACCAGAATCATCCAAGCTTGTGGTTGTGCCACTTATTTCTATCCTAGCGTCAATGCCAGTATTTGTAAGCCATCGCAAATGTTCTGTAGCCTCCTCAATCAAAATTTAGGTAGATGCAACTCTTCACAGATATGGTGGGAATAGCTTGACAGAATACAATTTTTTTCATTTTGTGTAGACGTTAAAACGAATCAAGATGGGACGCTTTTTATTGAAAATTGTGATTGTCCCGATGACTGTGTGATTTTGAAGCTTCATTACGCTGTACAATCAACCGACTTCGTTGGCAGAAATAATTTTACCATAGATGAATTCTAGTAAGTTAACAATTTGTTTGAGCTGCCCATTAGCTAGAACTATACTATCGACATTCTCTCATAATATGGTATTGGCTACGATCACCAGCGCTTTTCGACCCTCTTAAGTGACCAGTGCCTAGCCTCTCTATTGGCCAGCACGAGAAACATTTGTTCTATGACTTTTGTATTTGAGCTGAACTAGCGAGGGCTCTAGTGTATTATCTCAGCCTTCGAGCACCATACAAAATCCAAATGGTTGTCAAAATGGAGGTATTAGGGCCCAATGAAATGCGGAGTTGAAAAATGAAATGGTTGTTGGTCTGACGTGCCTAAAGAGATGAAAAATCGAAAATTTGACTTGTTAGACACGACAGGTTTTTCCACGCTATGGCCCAAATATGAAAGTCGTAGAACAAACGTTTTTCGTGCTGGCCAATAGAAAAGTTTGTCATAGGTCTTAAACCGGTCCCTTATGAAGGTCGAAATGCGTGCGGGCTCTCGGTCCATTATGGGTGGCATTTCAGGGCTTCGTAAATTGGAATAACTGTTCCTAATGCCCGAACTTAATCAATGTAAATTCACTCGTCTGAAGATACTCGCAACTGATTTTTTTTCGTTGAATTTAATGTTTGTGTTTGATAAAGTGTGTTGATTTGATTCCATTCATCCATCCCGACATTTTAGTGAAGGTGTAAAAGAGGACAATGGTATTGTGCACATCAATTTCAGTAAATCATTTACCAAATATTTGCAAAGGAAATTGATCATGGACAAAATTGAACTCGCTTGTAAGTATAAATCCATGTTCACATTGGTTGTTCTGTGCGGCAAGATAAAATTTAATTTTGTTTAGCCAACATTGGTGGCATTATAGCACTGTTCATAGGCTGCAGTCTAGTGAGCATCTTCGAAATTGTATATTTCCTAAGCATTCGCTTATTGGCAAATTTTAGACGATTGTGTCTACAAAATGATTTAAACATAGTACCAATGTATTTAGAATAGAAATCGTAGGGTTCACAGTTGATTAAATATCTAGGTAAGCAGAATAGCATTGAACATCCTTGGTGGTGAGTAACTTAATTTTGGTACTTTTAGATGAGAAAACGTTGTTGGTGTGGAGCCAAATTCGTAGAATTGTTAGAGGTTTGAAGTTCATCACAAATGGATCACCAGCGTTTCAAAACTTTCGAAGCACAACATTCTCCATCTAAGAGGCCAGGTTGAGCCCTCATACATAGTCATATAATGTACTTGACGACGTATACGTTAACCTGTTTTTGCACTGATTTTTCTTATAAAATAATTTTGGATAGGCTAAGATCAAACGAGCAATAAATGCGTTGCTGAGGCACGATTATGGATTATGATGAAGTTTCTAAAATGTTTCTGAGGCCGTTTAATAAATGAAAATTTGTATGATCTGTAGCCAGAACGACATCAGTACCGACCGTGAAAAAACTGTCTTCAAATGAAGTTAGAGCCAAACTGAAGGTACCGTAAATTGTTCTTATGAGCGGGACTGTTCGTTTTCGAATGTTAAAAGAAATTCTAAGAAAATCAGTCCGTTTTGGAGTCATACTGTAGTGCAATGTCTGCTTGGAATAATGTTCGGTTTCGATTAAAAACAGATTGACGAAGCTCTGATTCTGAGGCCCCTGCCGACTCCGATATAATTAGTTACCTTCGATGAAAATTCAGCAATGTCAGTATAGCAACGACTCCGGCTTTATCTAAGGCTGAAATCACCAGGGCTATACTGGGAAGATCTTGCCATTCGCCATTTTTTTTCAGGTAAATGATGTCACACGTTCAATATGCCCAAAAAATCTCACCACAGCCGAGTTTGTAAAACGTCGTCAAATTATTGTGCAAAAAGTCAGCCGATTACCTGTTTGGCCCCCTCAATGTATATTTGGAAATCACAAGCTGAAGAGACACAAGCAATTTTCTACTTCGCTGAGATCGACAAGTATGCTGCATCAGTTTCGATTGTTTAGCCTGTGCTGAAAATGGAGTAATAATAGAAATCGCAGCATAACTGTCGATCTCAGCAGCTCAAAATTGCTCGTGTGCTTTCAGCTTTACCAAAGTCCGTTGAAATTATCACCAAGCTGAGCGCGAACAAAGTGAATGTGTTGAGAAAAGAAAACGGCCAATGTTCTACTTTAGATAAGAACAGAGATATTTTTATTCAGAACAGATGTAAATCAATAACATCAAAATTTGCGTCATTCTCCCTATAAATTTGGTTCACACATATAATATAAAAATACTTGCGAGACTTAAACTACCAAAGTCAATTCTTATTTTTTTTCTTTAAAGGCACGGGTGTTTCAAAACTCACCACAATTATTTTGAACACATGTTCCACATGTAAAAATTGATGGTAAATTTGTGAAAACACTTCGATTAGATTTTACAATCTAATTGTTTTCTTGAAATATGCTTTTGGACGTATTTTCTTGAGAACACCAGCATTGTTCTCGCCTTTGATAACAAAGATCGGTTTCTTGGTACAGTAGCGCACTGTATGGGCATTGTCGCCCGTCGCATTACAAATTGGACATACGTACTTTCGTAGTCTCGGACACATCAGTTTACCTTTACTGTCACGCAATGTGTGACTGTTGTAGACTTTCGGAGGCTCTTGATTATTTTCACAGAAACGGCAGAACTGAAAAAAAGTTTGGCTTGGTAATTGCATGTATCAACAATTCAACAAAATGACACTTACATTGTTCTGTGAATCGGCCAATTTTTGTGCCTTTTTCGACATAGTCTTGTTGTTGATCTTCGATTTTAGTTCGGTCAATGGTTGACGTATAATGTCAGGATCGTGGAAGGTCTCATCGCATCTTCCATTTTTTTCGAAGTCACATTTCACTTCATCCAAATCGATGGGTGGTGAATCTGAATTTATTTTAACAAACAGAAATATTTTAGATTATGTTCACTCGCAGAGGTATTCCAATATTACCTGTGAAAATACCTGGTATTTCCAGTATTCGCAAAATAGCAGTGCAAAATACTTTGTCCATAAACTCATAATCATCCATAACTGAAGAAGAAAAGTTTGTTTATAGAATGCGGTTTGGTCATTGAAACATATAAGATCAAATTGGTCGAGAACATATTTAGTCTAATAAACCTGAACAGACGTTTGAGCGGAAGAACTCAATGTGATATTTGGGGGACATGCGGGTGGGGTAGGAAGTCACCTTCGTATAAAGTGTGAAATCTCGTAACTCAAATTTCGTGAAAAAAGTTGAGTTGAATTCATTACAGAGCTGTTGAATGTTTGTAGCATATTTGGCTGGTTGTGCAAAATTGTGAAAAAATCAATTTCAAAAATGCGTTGTTTTGGCACCGTGTTTCAGTTTCTCTGACATCAAAATTTAAGATCAAAATAAGCGAGTTGTACAGAAATCCTATCCCATTGGATATAATTTACAGTAACTGTTCCCCTCCGTGAGAGAGATGTTCCTAACCAACAATCTAATAGCCCGAAACGAACTGACAATGAAAACTGAACAGAGCATTTTTGTTCTATTCTTGGAATGGCGCTTATTATTTACCAAGTATGTCGAACACGTGCAAATTTTTGCATTTGATTCAATAGAAGTATTAGGCTTTGAGGCTGTATCAAAGAATCGCAATGATGGAGATGGACTGGCAATTAGTGTATTCAAGGTATCCTGAAGGGAGTGCCTTCAGCTCATACCAATTTTCTTTTCAACGAAAAATTTGAATAAAAAAATCGTTTTCATCATGTAAGCTGACCGCGCTGCTGGACGTTAACACATAATTTCTACCGCTACATTTTACTTACCGAAAAAGTAAACTTTACGTAAAAAATAAACGAATTCTCAATAAAGAAAATTGTAAAAGCTCACAAAAATAAAATAAATTATAGGGATGCATACACAAGTGATACAATCAAAATGACAAATGAATTTCGCTAGAACAGCTTCATCGATGGCGAATGGTTAGCTCGTCATTATATGGAATTGTATTCAAACAGAAGGAACAATAGCCTAACAGCACTTTGCACACAGCCACAATCTTTTTAGTTCTAAATTTTTTGGATTTTAGAAAGTGCGTAGCCGACGAGCGAGTTTTTTTTTAAATCATGCCGTCAAACGTCGCTTATGGTTTAAGCTAAAAGCATCAATTACCATTACCATTACGATAGAATTTTGCATTTGTAAATCTTTG
>JANTFA010078116.1:0-14524 GCA_026413405.1 Phytosciara flavipes | reverse complement strand
CACTCCAGGCAAAAGTGATCATAGTCGACAGCTGCCAAATAAAGTACTACTTTGCATGAAATGGTTTGTAGTGCGTTGCTTGAACATGATCTGACCTAGCCTGACCGGTTTCAAATTTAAGTTGAAATGACCTGAGTCATTTATGTGTAAATCCAGTCGCTTTCATTGTAATTTGTATCAGAATTCGCTTCAGCTGAGTACAATCAACGGGTATATAGTGTCACAAAAACGGATATTTTCAAGAGCCACTCGGCCCAGTATTTTGTATGAAGAGTTGAAACAGAAACGCATATTCCTAGTACCACAAGCGACGAGTCGAGCAGACCATTTATTTGAAATCTGTTGGTACTAGAGCCTTGAGTCATTTAGGTTTTTTAGGTTCCAGTCAAATCAGGTCAAGCTAAAAATCGTAGTTTCAGGTCAAATCAAGTTTCAAGTATTTAAACTTAAGTTGATCGACCTGAACAGTTCCGAACCCTAATTGACTGACTTCTTCTTACATGATTTGACATAACAGATATGAAGATGGAGGCAATTTTTCTTAGCCCATCTAACTTTGTAAATAAACATCGCAACCAATTAAAGTGAATGTATCGCATAAATCGAACTGTTTAATATGGTCAGATCTGTGTTATGTCGAGTCTTGACATTAAAATGCAATAAAAATCTACCAAAAATCCATTTAACATTAATTTTAGGAAAGACTACAGAATTTAAATGACTTCATTGTTCACTCGAAATCTTTTTTTTTTTCAAATAAAAATTAATCTGTTTCTTATGTTCTCCGGACTGATGATAATGATGCTGGTGATAATTTGTTGAAACGTTTTGAGTCAAAGAAAATAATTCTTATTTCTCGCTGCATTATACTTACCAACATATGCACACAAAGCGTACAAAGAAAGCCGACGACGACTGTTCCGATGGCACCAAACAAAAGACCGGAATTTTTGAACGCCATAGGCATTGCCAAAATTCCCGTTCCCAAAGAACTTTTCAGCAGATGTATTAGGGAACCAGATGTGCTAAACGAGATCGTCTTTCAGAAAATTGTTTCAAAATTAAACTTTTAACAGCAAGTTAACTTACGAATTTGGTTTCTCCACCTGTCGATGTTCGAAAGGATTGTATTCATCGTCTGAGTAGAATTGTTTTTCGTTGGGTTTTTCAGTGAGTTGAGTCCTAGCGAAATAAAAAGTTCAAACTGTTTAGTATCGTTTTCTTGATGTTGATGTGTAGTGTTTTAGCGAGTTAGTTTTTTCTTTAAGACGAATTTCAAGACCTAATTATTAGGACCTAATAAAACTCACAGGAAATCAATATCTTTAGTCCCATACGACGGGATATTAGGTAGCACGTATGCTACAGTTTTTTCTGCCTTAGTATGAGGAAAAGATGTGAGACCAGCAACCTGAAAACAGGTTGTCCAAAGACAGGGAAATGGCAAAAGTACCGTAACCTATGATCTAAACCAAAGTTAAAAACTACAGCGAGAGGAATATAAGACGACAAATGCAATCCAAGTTACGTCCACATTCCACATACGATATCCACATTGCTATACACATGTGTATACGACATAACGTGCTTACCACACGTGGAATTAATAACGCATTTCTTCACTTTTCTCGCACTGTCATGGAAAATTTTTAAAAGTATCTTCAAAATTTCGATACAAAAAGTGCGCTTTTGGTTTCTGATTGACGGCAAATTTAATTGAATAACAATTGATTTGATTCAGATGGATAAGAACGTTAATTAGGAAATTTTACGCATTTATGTGGAACAAAGCCGATTAATTTTTTGATTAAACAGGAATTTCTTCGAATTTGGTAGACAAGCCTAGCTCGTGATCTAGTCTTTTCCATGCATTTATAGAGGGGTCAGCTATATCGCAAGCCATACAAAAACAAAATCCAATTTTGTGGTCCTCTCCCGCTTTTCTACTGATATAAAGCATTGGACAAGCTGGTCAACAAATCATTCAACATGGATAGACTGAAAGCAGTCTAGACGGTCTTATCGCTTTCACGAACACCTTGTTTAATTAAATTATATCAACTGTTTACATCAGCTACTAATGACACACATTAAATTTCCATGTTTGATAAATCAAATCGAAGCATAAGTGAAATGGACCTACTAATTCGCCTAATTCAAACCAAATTGTTATCAACGTGTGTACACCGTAGAGATATGAAGATAGGCGTTGATATGATTGGACAGATTGCAAGTGTAAAACATGTTTTCAATATTTTAGTTTTGCCATTGTTTTAACTGGGCCTTAGATAATGATCCAGTTGTAATATATGACTGTACAGTGTACACTATGACCAATAAACTTCTTTTGTTTAGTTGTTTCAATTCAAGATTTTAATTGGTTTTGTACGATGAGATATTAGTTTACCATAAATAATTTTTGATTGAATACTCACGTGGAATTGAAATCGGTCAGATTGAAACCGATTGGAGGCCGGTCATCCTTAGTGATAGTCATTATGCCTGAAAGAAGAAAATCATAAATTAGAAATCAATATTCTATACAGAAATTAGGGAAAACGTAATCAAAGAACTATAAGTCACGACATGATGCCCTACGACCTGTTTCGGTGTGGTTTTATTAAAACGCTCTAAGTGTATCAATATCTATGCTCTTCCGACATTCACAATCGTCGCTTTTACACTCAAACTATGCATGCTAAATCAGCTGGTAGAAACATATGAAACAAAAAAACATGCACAACATTCAAACTCATCGACTGTAGTAAAATATCTAAGTTTAGTAAAAGAGATAAAAATTATCAACCTCTTGAAAGTCAGTGCTGACCGTTTCTGAGACATACGAACAAATAATTTTTAATTTAGAAATTCATTGGATCGGTATACATTAAAGCCAGGCACATAAATGTTGAATTTGTATAACATTCATAAAATAACTATTACGCGGCCTTGCTCTGAACTGATAAATCTCATAATTTTCTTTACAGTGAAGAAAAGTGAATACCGACTTTTTCTAAGAGTTCGTTCAATAATGACGTCAGAAACATGTCGACATTCACTTTTCCTTGACTGTAGCTCTAGTGATTGCATTTTGCATCATTTCGTTTTCAGATGCGGGTATCGCGACAATGCATATTTTCATATACCAGCCTCGGGAACGCCCATGCCCTAGACCTTTTACAGAACAGACCTTTAAATTATGTTGAATAGCGTGAATAGTGTTTAACACCTGGGAACGCCTCGAGTCAACTCTAATCGGTGGAAGTTTGTTTTATTGTGGCATTGAAAGCGTTCTTGTATCGGCCTTCTCGTTCACACTATTTCTTTTAAAAACTTGAGAAATGACTAACGGTGAGCACTGCGCAACAGATTGTTATTTTGTTAATCCCACATCCATTCATTTCAAATTCTGTTGACAAGAATTTTAAAAAAATGTGCCGTTTTATTATTGGTTTCAATCAATCAAGTTCAATGGAATCAAAGAGTCTGACTTTGAGAATTCTCTTGCACAATAACTTGAGTGTCGTTTAAAATTTATTGTACATCCTCTCTATGGTCCAACAATACGAAAGAATCTCAACTACGTGACAATCTCCTCGCCAAATTCATTTTTGACAAGTAATGTTAAATTAAATTAAAGAAATGTTTCGTGCGTGATAAATATTTCGTTCCACATCCTGTTCTTGAAATATCCGCTTACTTCATTCAATTCGTATATATAATGACGCCTGAGAACCTTTTCAGTCATCATCATTTTATACTTATTCCACACATGTCCACACACAATCACCATGTTATCTTCAATTAAATAAGACCTTTATTCGTCCAAATCATTTTTTATTAGCCCATTTGTCAAATGTGCAATAAAAACTTTCAAAAATAAATTTCTTTTTATTGACTACAATTGACAAACACTCTCAAATTCTAATAAAAATGTGTAATATACAACGGATTTAATCAACTTTACCTTCTATATTGAGCTACCAAATTGAACTAATCAAATAAAAAAAAACTTGATTTCAAAAGACATTAACAATACGAGCTCCGACCGTGATTAGTTATACAATGCGAATAAGATAACCGTTGATTATGTGTGATAACCAATTCGAATGATTAGAAGCTTTTGTTAATCACTCGGTTTACGTTTAACTGTATGAACGATAGCCGTATGAACAGAAAACCTTTGAATGAATTGATTACTTAAAAATATCCTCCGATTCACTTACTTCAAACGACAAAAGTGATACATCACACTTGATATCGTTACGACACATTAAGTTTTATGTTTCATCATTATTGTCGTAGACTAATTTTGTTTTAAAAGAAAACTTGATGTTACATGCTGCTGTCAGTAGTTCTAACTTCTCTACTTGATCCCTTTGAAGTGCCCAACGAATTATCTTCAAATTTCTGTTTTGAAATTACCCTCAACTTGCAAAGCTCACACCTCTACTTCAGGGCATATTCTGTAACTTATTTTGAGACCATGCTAATGGTTTCTTTTTCACAAAAATACAATAACTGCAGCTAACCTTCGGCTCGGACACCGTAATCCTTGCACCTATTTCATCGGTTTTAATGGTATCTGCTGTTAGGGCCTCTTCTAAGACTTTTGAGTTTTTAAACACTTAAAAAAACCAACATCAAAAACGTAATTCATATTAGGATTTTTGACTTCTTCGTCGAGGTGGCTTCTCTTGAAATTTCTGTTCTATTGCCTGGGTTTTAGATGTCATGTTTCAGCTGATCTTCCACACACTGTGTACGTGTTCATGAAGAGATTATCAGTAAAAACATCGCTCTGCTTACTAGCACCCTTATTTGGAACGTTAAAAAGCCTTTAAATTTTCATACGTGTATGCGTGTACGTTACAAAATAAACATGATCCATGTCCTCGCTTTATTTTTGCCTACGACTAGTTTTTGTAAATATTTTCCTGATTTTCTAGTCATTTTGACTTTCAGGGTCAGCTTTTAAATATTAAATACAATTCAATTTCCTCCTTGTCTTCTTGTCTTAGCCCGAATTGCTTTTGTTGCTGTCGCATTTGGCCGGCCCAACTGTGATTTGGTCTTCTCCATTTACGAACTCTCACTTTAGGGATGTCTATCGAAAGAATTTTCTCTCTAGTTTGTCCATGTCTTTACGAAAGAAATGCAAGGCCTATTACGAAAAATGGGTCTTCTCAAAAGTTTCCGAACATAATGTAAAGAGGCCGCTTAAAAACAGGCACTGGCTGTCGAAGGAAAAGAATCAATAATTATGAAAAGTACGGTTCCTCGACGTGTAGTTGAACAACAATCAAATTTCCGAAAATAGGCCCTGTTGCGATCGTGACATGTTTTTCAATTAATTTTATAAGCCTAAAGAAAGAATGTAAACAACAAAGAATCATATAAGGCCCTGACCTCTTTGAGGTTTGTAACCCACCATGATCATGCAGTTCTGCACGTTGTTTGCAACGCTATTGAAATGCCAATGGAAAACTTTATTAAGAGCAAGTTGTGGGAAAAAATAGGTTCAATGAGTGAGCTTTTGGTTCAGAAAAACAAAATGTCGTTCAAGTGATTTGGTTTTTTGGTTGCTATTGCGATAACCGAGATTTTTAAGTTCCATTGTTAAATTGTAATGACGCAACCTACATACATCTTCTGCTCCATCGAAACTGATAAAATTATGGAAACTCCGTAACAATAATTTGTGTCTGACCGTACCGAATAAATGAGTAGAACTTTGCCCCATATAATTCATATCGGATCATCTGTCTGAGAGAAAAATCGAAAGTCATATTTGTAAAGTATGTTAGCTCGTTTTCAGATTACGATTTGATTTAAATTGAGTGAATATGGCATTGGTAGGCGGTTTGAAGTTTTTTTTTTCTATTTATTTATCGTTTGAACATCACTTGCATTGTTATTTAAGCAAGTACACATGTCCAACTCTGTGTACTTCAGTTCAAGCATCTAATTGTTAACAATTATATATTGATCACGCTTATGACACCTGGTAGTAGCTGTGTATACAATCTACCTTGCAAGCTAATATTGATTCACTGCTGATAAGTATTACGAATGTCTGTTTGCAATTTTACTTTCATTACCCTGAATTGCATTGTGTGAATTGATCATCTGAAGTAATTTATGCAAATTCACTTTTACGCTTTGACATTTCTACCACATTTTCTAATTAAGAAAAGTTAGTGAAATTTCGATGCTATTTTCGAATCTGTACGGTCTGCGAATATATGACCAATGTACTATCGATAGTGCATTGGTATGGCTATTCTCATGGCATGTGATTAACAGAATCTGGTATTGAAATAGCTCGGAATCGATGAGACTTTTCTTCGCTGGCGCTGGTTTGGACTTTTTATCAGTGAAATGCGGCAATGAATTTTAATAAAAACACAACAAAGTGAAACGTCAACAAACGGCCTTATCGTGTCCTTATCATACAATCAAGTGCAATGTTCCGACCACCAACGGCGAACTAACAATCCAAACCAAACAGACTATTCTTAGAGCAACGTCACGGAAATTTATCTGGTATACTAAGTGAATCGCTTTCGAATGGATCAAACATGTTTTAAGAAAGATCAATGGATTTCAAGATATTTTGGTTTAAACTTTGTTAGTCACGGGACAACGTCACGGATTACAACAAATACTGTTAAGCTCCTCCAGCGGAGAACGTGCCCCAATCAGCTTTGCGTGTGCAATTCTTCGTTTCTTTTTCAACAAAAAATTAAAATCTAAGACTGATTTGGGCTTGTGCATGCATTATACATACTCACAGAATTGAAGTAAAAAATTCGAAAATGCTTCGATTTAAAGAAGTAGTAGATTCACTAAAAATACTGTTGATATGCTCGTCGTCTGTGACTGTCTCAATTGTTTCTTTTTTATGTTACGTTGTTATCCGTTGTTGTGATCACTCACTAATTAAATGAATCATTTAACGAAAATGTAATTAACGTTCCAGCAATTATCAAATTAATGATGAGTTAAACCAAACGAAAACATTTTTCTTTATGATGTTGGTCAAGTTGTTGCCGACAGGTACATGGAGCCACAGATCACGCGAAAAGTTTAGTAGACATTACAATTACAATTAGATACAAAACGATTATTCTATAGAACAGGAAATTAGTTGTTGTACATGGCTAATTGCAACAGCTATCCATTGTGGATCAAATCCACGTTACTTCTGGGAATTTTATAAAATTTGACTAGAATTTCATTGGAATTCTTTTGCTTTTCTGTAGAATTTCATTAAACTTTGGTAATAAATTGGTTCGTCGATAATCTTAACCGAGAAGACAAATGAACAGCTGCTGGAATTAGCCACGTAGAGTTCACGGATTTTGTTTTCATAATAAGAATTGCAAGCCATTTCTATTATACACCCCGGATCTTAGTTTGAAAAGATATTTTATGTTTAAATTGAATATTCGTTACCCAACCATAAATCTTAAACGTATCACGTCTCAAGACAAATTTAACGACTCAATAAGTCGTTTAATTGGGCTACTACAGCATTTCATCCACGTTATCTGCATTGTATTGTTACAAATCAAAAAAAATACCACAAAAAACCGTTTAATATGTATTGCTGCAAGGTATTTTTGATTGATAATATATCAGAGTTCTGTGTGTCTTTATATATGTGCCAAAACAATGTCCAATTTTCATTGTTTTAATGTCGATTGAATTGTGTGATAAGAATGCGTTAATCTGCTATTGAAAACGAAAAAATTTTTGATATCTTACTGTTTCAAGTACGCACTTCTTAGCAACTAAATCACTTGATGTTTTGGGAAAATGAGGGGGAACATAACACTCTAGCTCCAGCATCTGAAGTGCTATGTGGGGAGTCTTCAACGTTGAGTATTGGCTTTTTCCGTATAGCTCCGCTACCAGCATGAGCAATCGTATTTGGGTAAGCCTACAAATTTATGGTGTGTTTTCACTCTAAGGAAACATGGCTTCTGTCTTCACGAAAGAAATGCAAAACCTATCTTCATTGCATAAGCCTCTGAATATTTCTTATTTTCGTGCTAGTTGCCAAGATTGCATACTAGACTGCTGAGAAGGTCAGCGTTGGCTGCCTTCTCTATAGTATATATTTTAGACAGTGCTATGCTCTTTGCTTTAGATATCTCTTAGGATTGACTATTTGAATTTGGGAAGCACAGATCTTTCATATTTATTTCAAGAGCTCGAACATCGAACAGGTCTTGTTTTTCCTTAACCTGGTCTGTTTTGATCTGAACCTGATTCAATCAAGTTCACCCTCAACCAGTTGACTTCATCCTTTTGATTATTAATATCATAGCACTTTAGCTTCAAGCACCAACACTCAAAAGTGTCAAAGAGTGTCAAATTTCGAGTATATTTTACGTGTGGCTAGAGTGCTAGGTTTTAATATATAATCGGACTTCGTCGTTTAGCTCGCCGTTTAATTAATACTAAAAATTAGTTTATTATACAATGAAAACTCAGCCTCAATTCTTCAATTTTACTAACGAACTTTTACTCAAACGGAGAAATAAACTTATATTTCGAGGCACACGCGTCTAACCATCTCCATTTTTGGTGAATCCGCACACAAACAAATGACCTCAAAATTGGAATTCAACGCATTCTAAAATGAGAATATCGAGTCGCCGAAAAAGTCTGTGCTGCTATTGTGAAATGGACATATCAACTTTCGTTGAAAAATGTTGAGTGGGCTTACGGCGTCGGTTAAATAAATTCGTAAATTCGACACATGATCTTTTTGGTCATCTTTTATTATCCACAGCATTTACGACGATAAAATTATGCAAAAAACACCGGCTGGTGTTGTTTTATTGTAGCAAGGTAACATTTGATAAAACTAACAAAAACACTCTGTGTATCAAGTACAATTCGGCGATAGTGATTTACACGTCTAGTGCCGAAAAGTCATTCATCATAACTCGGTTGCATAAACTGATATTGCATATTGATTGAGAGGAGCATTAGACTTATAACAATACAATGAAAGCATCAGTGATCGCAGATAGTGATCACAATCAACAGCTGCCAAATAGAGTGTACTATTTTGAATGTAACGGTTTTTTACAGTCGTATGATTTACTGTCCAGTTTCAGTACTTTATTGAGAACAGTGTAATCGTATATTACATTTCGATACATCGTTCGATTATGGTATGTGAAATCTAGGCAACACTATTGCATGGTCGATACTCTAGCCGCCAACTAAGTAGACATCTACCTTAAAAAGTCAATGTTCCGCACATTCCAATATTTTTCTATAGTTAGCCGTCAGACCAATTTTTGCCAGGTCAAAGACAGTGCGTTGACCGTACAATGAAATAGGAAATATCGGTGATGATACAGAGCCAAAATTCTTTATAGTTTTTTTGACAGTTCACCTTGTTATTGGATCAAGGTTTGTTTGTCTTTTGCGAGATACATTTATTTGTCTACACGTATTTGTCTTTATAGCGAAATCTATCGTCCATAATTTGCATACAGAGATTCCCCTTGATTTATTCATAAAAATATTGTCACAGCTTTCTGACAAAATATTTTGTATTTAATTTGAGCAAAAACTCTTTGCGACTCGTAAGGAAATACTATTTCAATGCTGCCATGACGACGCCTGAGGTGTTCTTTGTATGCCTTGGGACAAAATTGCAGGATTTTCTCGTATAGTTTGGTCACTCGGCATGAAAAGCTTTAAGCGCATCTGTTGTGGACTGTAGATTTTAGGCAATTTCCACATACCGTATCACAACAGCTGCACAACAGACAAGTGAATAACCATTTTTGCAAAAGAGAAGGGTTAGATTTGATGGAGTATGTAGAACTCTAAGCATATTTGGAATGTGTAGTCTGAAAACGTAGAAATAAATTCTGAAGAAACAGAAATCTAAGACTAAGACATTCTTGCACGATCAAAGAACGAATGCAAACATTTCATTCCAAAATGGTCAGTAAATTTAAACCAGATGGATTTAGATGGCGGTGTATGTGCCGATATGTCATTTAATATTGATTTACAATCAATAATCACATGAATTAATGTTTTCCAATTCATTCCAAACATAATATTTACGATGTACTCGAAAATGTATGGCAATAATGATGCTAAACACACATACCGCAAACTTTATATTACCTATACTCGTTTTACCTAGATAAAATGCCAGCTCGTCTGCTGTGTTCACTCTTATGGAACATAGGAGTTAATACACCAACCTAGTCGCTGTGTCTAGTCAAATCATGTGTATAAACTGTTGAGTGAATCAGTTATGATATTTTCATTATAGGTATGGTTGTAGACGTTCATGCTGCAGTTTGCCACTGATCACCATCTGATCTCATATATGCAATTAGGAAAGTGATTTGCTAATATCATCACATTAACTTTAATATGAAGGCAATGTTTACACGTTACACCTGCAGGCTGTTGGAATGAATGACTATACGACGCGTCCAATACATAACATTGATTGTCGGTGTTCGATTGAAAATTTCTTTTAATTTTTCTTCATGCTGTTGAGGCGTATTATAAAAGGTATGTCCGGCCTTTTGCTCATTACAAAGAAATGCTTCTGGACGATGTCATTTATGTTGTGTGTTAATTTGTTAGTATTCATCAAAATCCAACGACATGAAAACCTGTTACCAATAATTGCACTGCTGGGTATCGAGATCAACGGTTTCATTTGTAGTAACATCATCAACATGGGATCGCGTGTTTACTTTTTTTGTTCTTCATTTTGATGGTGAGCTCTGGCCATGATTGGAAGCAATTTTCCGAAATGAAATGACTGCAATGTCGCTTGTAGTTCCCATCATACATTATCATCAAGTCAATGAACGTAATTCGAAATGAATTTTTGGGATATGTTGTGTCTTCGTCACGTTTTGTGAATAAAGAAAGTTCAGAGACCTGCGTTTTTTCTTCATTTTTGCTCTCTCTTTCATTAAGCTTTTAATGTTGAGCTGAAAGTTTTTGTGCGCATCTAAAAACGTTAGCTTGAACGTTGGTAAAGAGGACGGAAGAGTCTTCAATTTTTACAGAGAAGAGCAGTCTCTTCAAAGCTCACTAGTGTGAACCAAAATTATCTCACTTGCTCAACAAAATTCAGATTGATAATGTTTGCACAAAAAACGTGAATTACATTTCAATGTTAAAAACAATTAACCAATATTGTGACAAGTTGAAATTTAAGTTACTTGAGTGGTTGCCACTTGAAAAGAATGAAAATTGATCGATCATGGTTGTCAACTCTAGCGGACTTTGTACTGGACAATTGAAAACCTAAGTCTAGTACTGCGAAACAATCAATAACTGGATGCACATCATGCACATTCTAACACTTAGCGTTAATTTTTTGATCGAGCCGTGAAACGTTCGTTCGAGTTATAGAGGCACTGAACGTTCAAAGAATTTTTTCAAAAATCAAACGTTTCTTCTAGTCCTTCGCATTGATATTGGAACAATTTTCAAATTATGAAATGATGGAAAGTTTTAGAAATTACAGCGCTTCCCTTGCAAGGTTCGATAAAGTCTCTTACCAAATAGAATCAAATTAGAACAAAACAACTTGGTCAATCACAACCGTGGTGTGAGTCAGTAACACGTGGCTTTTTTCGTATTAGTGTGACAAAAGCCTTTAAAAATACTTTATCGCACTAGTGCGATGGAAAGCGTTCACCCAATTGAATTAGATATAATTAGCAAATGGTTCAGTTAACAATAGTAGATCATGAATTGGTTTAGAGATTTTTATTTTGACAAGTGTGGCGTTTGACGCTCGAGCCGAAGGCGAGGAACTCAACTATTTGAAATAATAGTCTCCAAACCAATATGATGAATCATTTCCCGGAGGTGCATCGAGGAAGAATTTTCGAAACTTTTTTCGTTAACATTTAAAGCTCCGTAAACTTAACTCAAATCAAGTTTTTAAGTGTTCATCGCTCTGCACTTTCATTTGTTTCACATCGTTTCCTATAATGCTTTCATCAGGAGAAAAGTAAAAAGAGTG
The DNA here is from genome assembly GCA_026413405.1 of Phytosciara flavipes. Classification (NCBI taxonomy): domain Eukaryota; kingdom Metazoa; phylum Arthropoda; class Insecta; order Diptera; family Sciaridae; genus Phytosciara; species Phytosciara flavipes. The sequence goes on along the minus strand of JANTFA010078116.1, from coordinate 2,481 downwards.
TCATTGCACTCGCTTGTTTACGTAGGGAATGCAAGGAAAGAAACGAGAGACGCTTCTGTTACTTGATGGAATGTGTAACGAATGGAACGAATAAACTCATGGAAAAAACCAAACCCATTAAAGGTAAAAAACTTGAGTTTACGTTTTGCTGGGTATTTCCAAATTTCAGTAGAGCTTTGAATTCGAGGAATTTCAAATGTTGGACTTTTTCAAAAGCGATTTAACAAGATTGTCAGAACAAGAACTCCAACATTGTTGCATCAAATTAAGGATCGTTCCAAGCTACAAACATAACAAGTAAAAAGATTTGTACAAAATATATTCAAAGCAACGGCAGTACGTACATCTGCGGTAATCATAATTTGAAAGGAAACATCAACCTGAGTTGTATTTGGCCAACGATTGCCGATATAATACACAAACATGTCATCAAGTATAATTTGAACTCATCAAAATATTTTGCGATGAGAACTTTTTTTACTTCTTTCCATTAAATCAACTTCGAGAAAAAAGAGAACCAGTTCGAAATGAGATCGTCCGATCATTACAATTTTTTAATGAGACACTACGGCGATATGCGTGTAATACCCACCGCATTAACTATAATGTAAACAACAGACAAGAGCCCCGTCCGTGATTTTTTTTCGTTCGTTACTTTCGAGAAACCAGATTTAACCGGTTTATTTTGCACGGAATTTCGCCCAGCAAAACTCAGAGACAAAGAAAACAACGTAATTCAATGACTATATTGATACAGAACCGTCGAAATAATGATTTATGGCATAATTATGTAAATAAATTTCAGTGAAACGATAGAGTCATTTTTAGTCAGCGATTATGTGATGATTTGCACCATAATATTTTGATTGAAGGCACACAGTTTACGGGGATTGTGTTATTGTGTCGTCATGTGAATGCGAATTACTCGGGTGAAGCGCTAACTAATTAAGAATAAAAACACAATTAGCAAATGCCTAGAAGTCACTGGAGCGATGTGAGCTCTAAGTATCCATGAACAAGAGTGACTAAAACAAAAGAAGCTCAATTTTCCTATGAATAATTTTATGTAAGTTTTTGATTGATGTGTCATCTGCTATTGACATCAACGACAAAGTAAAACGATGAGCTCTGACTAATCAAAACTTATAAATACAAAAAAATGCATTGAACAAATGAAGTAACAGATTTTGAAAATGCTTCGATCAAAAGAAGTTACATACTCGATTAACTATACCGGTGACAATTTCTAGCTGACTGTGAATACCACATTACCTTCCTGTTCTGACAAGTAAGAAGGTGTGTAGATCTAGACGAAGATATAATGCGGTATCACAGATGTATAACCTATTTATCTTTTTCAATGATAGTTATTTCTCTACCAAGGTACGTATGAAGGTATATTCACGCACTAGAGGTGATCATCGTGTGTGAGAAAATACCAGCATACGTACCGTGGTAGAAACCACGTTTTTTGCAATCTGGGTCATAATCTTTCCAGTGGCGAACATCAACTAATTTTCTACCAAATATTCACATGAAAACAAAAATTAATTTGAATGCTCTAGAAGACGGCTTTATGTATCATGCATTGCAATGTAGTAGTCAATGCTTTCTAAGCTTCAACAATACATTCCGTATAATTGTGTGCTTCTGTAGTCGAATGGCTATAGTCGTTGATTCATGATCAGAATGTTCTTGGTGTCGGGTTTTTACAGTCTGGTCGCGGCAAGATTTTCATTTGTAAAAAATGGAGACGATTTATTCAAGATAACGTGCGACAAAAGCTTGATAGCGTGTGAGAAAGAGAAAAGTTTTTCTTGCACTGGTGCGTGAAAAACTCTTCTCGCACGCTTACCGAAGGTATTTGTGAAAAATCTTCATTCATATGATATCAATCACATGCATGAAGAAACTGCTCAGATGTTCCTTCTATCTGGAGTGCAACGCGACGCCGCGCCATCTAGGTATCGTTTCTCTGCATGCATGGAATGATTATAACCCGGAATCTCGAAAAAAAAATACGTTTTTGAACAAGGCCAAGACTGACGTATGAAAAGTCAACAAATTGCAGTTTTTTTTATCAAAACGCGAATCTATTTTTTATGAAAACTTGTTTGTATCCCACCTCCGTTCATTTTTCAGACGTTATTCGTGCGCACGTCTTCTATTCGATTTTTCTCTCCGCACACACACACACACACACTAGAAGTTACCGAAAATTTATGACACCATTAAAGTGAGTATGACGTCCTAAGAGTTTGAAAGTTCTCATGCCCAACCTCATTGACATAAACGTACGTCATTCGATCGCACAGATTTCCTTGAATTGCATTGTTCAAACGAACAATCCATCATCTTCGTGACCAATTATGCTTTCTCATCTTTCTGACTTTAATATCATTTTTAAACATGACTTAATTTACATCAATATAACCAACTGGAACACCTGTGTTCTTGTTCATTGACGTATGAACTGAAGCG
>JANTFA010078005.1:0-14525 GCA_026413405.1 Phytosciara flavipes | reverse complement strand
TGATTTTTGAAAAGATCGATTTTTTACTGGCTGCGCCAATGTGAGCAGTCTTTTTGTCGCTTCGTTTGAATAAAAATTTAAAATTTTGACACTGTAAAAGGAGTGTTCATTTCATACAATATGATTCTCTATTTAGCAGCTCACTTTTGATCACACTTTTGTTTGTAGATGCTATGCAAAAAATAAAAAAAAAGTTCTTGTTAAGTGGTTGAATTGTTAAAATCTGCAAAAATTAAAATCTGGTAGGAGTCTTTGTCAAATTTAAAGTGGAGGGTGTGTTGGCTTCTCTGACCATTGACATTTTGAATGACCTTGAAACACACTTATACGAAACAAATGAAATGAAGTTGGCGGAGTAAATTTTGCAAAGTTATGAAGTGGAAAAAGGTACTTTACTAATGGAACCGACATCATCTTGCATGCAGTTTTAAAGTTAAAATCTTGCGCAAAGCTCCGGCGTCACCCTTTCTGATATCCATACCCACTTTTGTAAAAAACAGACTTGCGTCACTTTATCCTCTTCCAAGACGTTTTTGTCTGATCTTTATATTTGGATTCATAATACTTATATGTGCAGCATGGTTCAACAACACCAACTCAAACTTATCACACAAAATAAGTACACATAATCATTTATAATGTAACCTACAGTCAGTCACAAAGTGACATGACTTACTTTTTTTGTCTTAGCCAAAAGCACTTGATCATTCAAGGTTATGCAGCTCCTATGCATACAAAAATTATACACACTTTCAGTTTCAGAACATGTTTCTTGTGACTTGAAAAACTCATGTTATTTTCTTCTTTAGCAAAGAAAAAATCCGTAATTAGCTCAACTGATTGACTTGACTGTTTGAATTCTTGCGATAGAAGTTGACCTGTTAAAAGGTCTCTTTTTTCGAAAAGATTCGTTGGATTTTAATCAATAGCGATGCAAAAACTTGGCATTGAAGTGTAGTGTGTGGTAGTTGGAAGAATTTATGGTATTCATTACAAAATGTATAAGACCATTCTCAATTCAAGCATAACCGGTCATCGTTTTTATACCAGTAAGAAATATGAGGTTTTTATGACGTTCATAAGTCGTCGAATTCGAATTTATGAATAAGGAGAAACCTTTTTTCGGTTGCGCCTCTGAATTTATATCGAAGAAGCATCGACTTGAGAAGTAATATTGTTCTGATTTCTTGATCCATGAAAGACCTGAGGCACTGATAACACCAGATCAAGAATCTCATGAGAGGAACAAATTATTAAGAGCTCTCAATACTCAATCGGAAGTTTGGCTGGTGTGAATCATTAGTTACATCTACAAATATATAGAGTTTTCAATGAGGTTTCACTGACTAGAGTGAGGTCCACTGACTCGCGTGAGGTCCTTAAAGCGTGGTGAACCAGTTCGTATTGAGTGTTGGAGGGTTTCGGAATATCTGTTTTTTATGGATGACTCGCTATACATAATTCATACTTTTACAAACGAAATTGTAGGGTACAGCAAGCTAGATTAAATTCAGGAGTCGTCAGACTTCCTTGATGTGAAAAGCAGGAACACAGATTCCATTATCGGTCGAATTTCATCATTTCCCCTGTTCACATTGTTAAGTTCATTGTCTTAAAAGTGTTAGACTGATAGCACAATGCCCAACATTTAAAAACCAGTAAGTCTAATCGCTTTCATTAAACAGAATTGAAGTTTCTTGTTTCCACAAGGCTGGTATTTGACCTGCATCCACAAATGCGTACATTCGTGTTAATATATCAGCTGAGAGATATCAACTGCATTTGCAATTTGTACTAAGAATCTGAATAAGTTTGAATCCACACATATTAATGAGAAACCAATAAATAACATGAGAAAGTGGCTTAGTATTTTTATCGGACAACTGATAAAGTAGCCGCAGGCGTATGCAACAGAATGCGTGTGTCAATGTCAATAACATATTGGTTCGGGAGTTAAATTCACATTTGAAACTAACAAGTCAAAAATGAATGTAAAATTCCATACAAAATTTAATTTAGATGGACTGGACATTCTATGGCGTACCATCTTTACACCAAAGTGAAAATTTAAAACCAAAATTCTGGTTGAGATTCGGATAAGCACAATGGGAGGGTCGATAGGGTTGATCTTTTAAAATTGTCTTTAAGAAAATATCCACCCGTTATCACTTTTTGTTAATTAGTCTGTTCTAGCTAAATTGATAGAATTCTTCCACAAAAAAAATCCGTCGACCCGAGTGAAAAAACGTTCTTACAAAGAGCCTCAACCGACCGAAGTCTGACATCCCAATGGGCCAAAATCGACCAGTGTATTTTCGTTTTTATTGAGAATTTAAAATGAATTCCAAGAAAAAATTTTGTAAGACAACTCTCATTAAGAAGGCAGAGTTCAATCGATTACGGCTTTAGAAATGTCTCATGACAATTTTTTTTACTCGGGTAACTTCTTGCAATGGTCTTAGGTTCGTTTGTTGGTGTAAGTGAAATTTGTTCAATTTGTACAACTGAAAGTAAAATGCAAAATAATGTCATTACATCGTCCATTCCAAACGACATCAGAGAGACCAGTTTTGGTAACTAACAAAGCAGTTGCAAGTGTGTTTACTGAAGTGTTTAAATATCTTCAAATTATAAAGTTTGATAATTTAATTTGACGAAAACAATAATTTGATCATTGCGTTGCCATTTTCTACGGTGAACATCCGTAAATATAACAGTTCCTTGTCAAACTGCCAACAGTCTTACCAGTGGCAGTGTCTGTTTTCGAGTAGCGACAAAAAAATTTACTTCACGTTCTTGTAAGTTGCAAGTTTTCCTCTTTTGCAGAAATAAATTCAATTCTACCAATTTATCTGAAATTCAAATTTGAGATGTAAAAGGGATAACTCTGGTAACATCACTACACGTCTGACAATGGTACAAGCGACAGATTCAACCAACGCGTCACTGGAAGACGCATTGGAAAAAACTGGATTCGGAAAATTCAATTGGATTCTCATTATTTTGTCGGGTGCGATACTGGCAGCTGTTTCTCTCGAAACTATGCCCATCAACGTTGTTTTACCGGTCGCGCAATGCGATTTACAAATGACCAATCAGGAAAAGGCATTACTGAGTGCGATTGGAGCCATTGGTGTTATCGTTTCATCACATCTTTGGGGATTTCTGGGTGACACCCGTGGCAGGAAGAAAATTATCGTTACGTCTTTGTTTATCGCTTTCTTCATAACCGTCATATCAGCATTCACTAAATCGTATTGGTTACTCGTTGTTCTGAGATTTTTGAACGGATTCTTGTGAGTTTGATTCTGCAGACGAGGACCTTCGTAGTATTAGAAAGTTTTAGTATTTCAGGGCCATCAGCGACAACATTTGCGTACTTGGGGGAATTTCATTGTCTTAAAGACAGATCAAAAGTGATGATGCTGGGTGAGTTTTGTTGAAATTTTTTTAAATTTCCATTGTGACCTTTGGGGATGTGGTATCTCTATCTTCCTTAGGATCTTTTACATATGCAGTTGTTACCTATTGGAATGCAGTTTTTGCTGCCATTATCATAAATCAGGATTGGGAAATTTATATTGAAGCAATCGACGTGATTTTCAAACCGTGGAGACTCTTTATGTTGGTCTGTGGCGTTCCAAGTGTAATTTGCGCATGTTTTATGCTGTTTATGCCCGAATCGCCGAAATTTACATTCTCCAATGGCAATGAACAAGAGACACTAAAAATTTTGCAACTCGTCTACACCTGTAACACAGGCAAGGCAGCTGAATCTTTCGGTGTAACGTCGCTGGCAAAGGACGAAGAGATGGATGATCAACAGGTCAAGCCATCAAATTTGTTTCGTTTTATGTGGGCGCAGACGGCTCCCCTTTTCAAGCATCCCCATCTGAAGAACACATTGACCGCATGCTACATACAATTCTGCATTTTCTATTCAAACAATGGATTCTGGACGTTTTTCACAGAAATTACGAATAGAATCGCTGTTTGGAGTAGTGACGCTTCACATGTCTCTGCAACGGTCTGCCAAATACTGAACGACACGAAAATTATTCCAAACGATAATGCAGAACCATGTGTCACAAAACTGGACTCATCAGCCTTCCAAAATATGTTCATTTTGAATTCAATCTACTGTTTTGGTTGGCTGTTTTTATCGCTGATTATCAATCGTGTTGGAAAGCTCATCATAATGACGACACTGCTATTCACCTGTGGAGTTTGTGGATTTTCTATAATTTTTGTGGACCAGCCTGTGGTTTCGAACTACTTATATCTCGTTCTATTGTCCGTTGGCTTGACGCTTGCAATAATGAACGCATCGACAGTGGAACTGTTTCCAACAAAATTGAGGTATACTTTGTTTGCGCATATCTTTTCACGAATCCGGCATTAACTTAACGTCAACTTAACTTTATCAGGGCTATGGCGTTGTCTCTGTCCCTAATGTCCGGTAGAATCGGCGGTGCAGTTGCATCGAATGTAATCGGATTATTGTTGGATGATTATTGTGTCTACACATTTGTGATACCCATAGTTCTTTCGTTATCGAGCATCTTGCTTGCATTTACGATTCCAAATATTTCGAAAAGAATTGTGAAATAAAGTGTGGTCGAGAGAATTAAACTGTAAGATTTGATGTTTAACCTTTTTCAAGCAACATGCAGGCCTGTCACGATACAACGATGGATATTCCATCACTAAATCTGCTACTTCTTTGGTGTTTATTGCTCCATAACAATGGAGGATTGGAATTCTGACATGTTATTTTTAATCGACGTAAAACATCATTCTAAGCAAAAAATTGTTCTACGGTATGCTCCCAAAATTCACCGATTTTTTTATAAGTTCGTGTGAAATTCTGAAATGGCGGCCCTATATCTTCGATTTAAATATTTGTTTACTTTCTATGTCGAAGAAATTTGAATGTCGCACATAACTATGTTCAAATTTTGCTCACGAGCAAACAATTGTCACCACTTCCTACGTAAAGAATGAGCTTCGATTTTTTTTCCGTAGGGCACCGCACTTTTTGTTGTAAATGGCAAATATTGATCGGAGATGTGGCGAAACATGTAGACACTTAAATTCAATGCGGCTGCATACGGCCTAAGGCACATTTGTGAACAAAATAGTTTTTCTAAAAAAAATCGTCGCGTTTTAAAGGCATTCCGTGGAACGATTTCTTGCTCAGAATGATATTTTACGTCGAAGTTGTCCAACTATCCATTGAGCAATTGTTAAGTTGTGGAATGCTTCCAGAAATGCTTGATGTTACATTTAAGTTTTAGTGTTTTTGTCGGTCGAAAAAAGCCAATTTGTGCGAAGTTAAATTGTGTCGACTTTCCCAAATTGCAATTCCCAAAGATGAATTTTCAAAAATCAATTCCATTTTTTTGCTGTGTCGTTCCATAAGTTCCACGTGATGAAGCGGGGATTCGTTTGAGTCTTAACTCATTCGGATTGGTGATGGCTTGAATATCGCTTCCATATAGACTGTTCGAACCCGCTAATTAACTCTTAATTACTCGGCAAGCGACGACATCGATAGTACTTTTAATCAAGTTTCAATAATGAGTTTCACAAATTGAATTGTGTGGGGGAGAGTGAATATTCGTTTAACGAGAGCTAGCAAATGAGTGAAATGATTTTCGCACGAATATTATACGAGCGCACATATTCAAACAAGTGCATATGACTGACTCACTATAAATATAGACTAGTCAATTGCAGAGAGTCGGGGGACTGACGTTTATACTATCGGAGGACAGATGTTGCATTTGTTTTTTAATACATTCGGAGTCTGTGAAATTTCGCTCCCTCTCTCTAATAGACTAGTCTAGAAGTAAGCCATTATGGTTCGTGAAGTTCGACAGTATAGCAATTTGGTGAACTTTCGACCTTTCTTCCGTATTTTGTGTCAAAACTCTACAAACTTGCAATACTCAATGGGGTATGGCGACAGCGTACGGTTGAAAACACAAATAACGACTTTTGTACATGGAAGATGTATACGAATCCCTTTGAATGCCAGTTTTCTCGCCAAACCTTCCTCGACACATAAAATAAACACAATTTATTGTTCAACGTTATAGTGTACTTTGAGACCGTGAAATGTGAAATTGATATAAGAACAATGTCGTTAACCTACTGACAACGTCGGTATTTGTGGTTTCGACACTACCACAAAATCAATTTCTCATGTCTCATGTAATGAGATACTTTAAGAAATTTACAAGTCATAAATACATCTGATATGGACACTTTGCTTATGAATTCGATAAGTCCAACTCGCAAATTTAATCAACTATAACAGGAGCATGGAATGCACAGTCTTTGATTTCAGTTGTATGAAAAAGAGTAGCCAGCTTTGATTATTTCACTCTCAATGTGACTAACCAGAACCAGACTCAAAGCTTCGCTGCTTGAAAGTGCACTGGTGCATATGATGGTAAAGACCATAACGATTACATAAAGAATGAAGATGTGAAGTTGTTGCCACCAAAGTCAACTTGAGGGCTGTTCACCTATTACGTCACGCTGTTTTTAGGAATTTTCGACAATAGAATCCACCACCACCCCTTCACCCAAAAATTGTTAAATATGCTGTACACCCCCTACCCTCCTTCGGAGTGTGACGTAATATGTGAACAGTTCCTCCGTTCATCCGATAAAATGGATATTGCGTGGCAGGATGCTTAGCAACAACAGCATCCGTCTACATTATTGATGACGAGACCACAAACAATATTTATTTATTCAAATAATACATCTACATAAGTGAATATAAAAAATGTATCCTTCTTCACCCCGCATTTCTTTCTTGAGTTGAGCATAATATTTAAATTATATTTCTGGTAGCTTTTTCATTTCGTTCGTGACATAGTAATATATTCACCTGTTGTTTAACATTAACTATTATCAGTAGCACATCTTAATGTAACAGCTTAATTATATAACTCACACAGAATTAATCAATCTTTAACGAAATTAATGGAAACGATGTGTAATTATATGATTTAAATTTATGACTGCCAAAGGTCTTTGTAACATGCCTTTCGGAATGTTTAACGATCCCCTTTTACGACTAAGCCAACGTTATTAGAGCCTGCCAAAACACAAACGTAATTTAAATATTAACATTTTTCAACCGAAAATGAGTCAAAGTGTTGACGGTGGCACATTAATTTTGATTACATTACTTACCATTTACTAGATAAAAGCTTTTCCACATTCCGTATTATTTTACACGATTTTACGTTTGCATTCATCTTTCATAAAATATTGAAAGAGATTGTTTCTGATAACTTGATAAAAGACGAGGATTTAGTCGGTTTCTCTAGCACAACATTTTCGAAGCTTGTGAAGTCACATTCTCTTCTTTGACCTCAGGCTTGATTTAGGTCAGGATTCAGCACAAACGATCATTTGCAGGTGATGAGAATGCCGGGAATACGATATAGAAATAGTCTTGATATTCATAGACTTCGAAAAAGCATTCGACTCGGTCGAGACATGGTCAAGCAAAAGACTTCATGAAAACACGGCAAAAGCAACGGTCGGAAGAGGCGTAAGACAGTGAGATACCATTTCGCCAAAATTGTTCACATCAACTCTGGAAAGTGTTTTCAAAAAGTTAGATTGGAGTAAGATGTGAATAAACATAGACGGAAAGGACCTGAGCCACCTTCGATTCGCGGATGAGACTGTTTTGATGACGTTAGATCTGGACCAAGCTCAAATAATGTAACAACAGCTCAACGAGGAAGCGAGCAAAGTTGGTCTTAAAATGAGCCGGTCGAAGACGAAGATCATGACTAACATCAACGATGATAGGGAGATCAAAATTGGAGACACCACCATCGAAACAGTCGACACTTACCTTGGACATAAACTGAAATTGGGTCTCGACAACCATACGGCCTAAGTGAGACAAAGGATTGGACTTGGATGGGCAGCATTTGAAAAGCCAAACTTGATATTCAAAAGTAAGTCTGAACAACAGTCTGAAAAGAAAGGTGTTTGATTCGTGTGTGTCCTACCGGTGTTGACGTATTGAGCAGAAACCTTAGCACTAACGACAGCATCCGAGAATAAGGTCAGAGTAGCATAAAGAGCAATGAAACGGAGCATGCTTGGGATTTCGCTTAGTGAGAAAAAGACAAACCAATGGATTCGTCAACAAACAAAAATAGTTGACGTAATGAAAAGGATAGCATCTCTGAAGTGGAATTGGGCAGGACACATCGCACGAACGACGGACGAGCATTAGATCAAAACCATCATAAACTGGAGACCGCCTACAACACGAGCCATAGGCAACGATGGACGATGAACAGCATCAAAGGGACAGCAACCACGAATTGGCAACAAGTAGCAATGGACCGACCAAGATGGTAGGAGCTAGGAGAGAAGACATTGACGCCGTAAATCCGCTCGAAATTTGAAAAAAAAAACCACGGTTGGCCTTGCAACTGCAGCGTTAAACAAGACATGTTCGCGACATTACCATTTCGTTGATTTTATTTTTCAATCATTCGAGAAAATAAATTTTTTATAATTTATTTGGATAGGAAATTATAGGAAAGTAATTGTTCAACAACATTTAGGAAAAACGTTTTTTTATATTTTTAAAATAGAATTTAAAACCCATAGAACTCACGATTGGATACATTTTAATTTAGTTTTGATTCATCTTTGTTACTGTTTATGTGGGCTGGTAAATATTTATTCTAAACTGTTCTCTATGAAACTTACAGTTCTCCGACAGCATTTTCAATATTTCAAAGAAAGTCAAACCAAATTCTGAAGAAAATTAAGTTTAACAATTCATTGGATGCAATTAAACCTCTCGGCTGGGTCCCTTTTGTTTGACTTGTAAAAATAGTCGTCTCGAGGAAGTTAGGGATTATGTCATTTGTTTCATGAAGTCGAAGATGTTTTTCAGTTGCATTTATGTAAAGTGACACCCTAAAATATTTAAATTTTTTCTAAATATTTTCCACCACTACCAACTTCATAACAAATGATGTCATCACACCAATATCACATCATCCAAAGAAACACTACACCCTATGAGCGTCAGCGTTTGATCCCGTCATTCGATTTTGGCATTTTTTTATTGAATCTTTGTGGTCAATATTCATTTGCCCTATTTAAAAGCTTTGTATAAAGACAAAAAGCCTCAACGAAACCTCCAAAATTGCAATAACTTGATCGTATCTTCGGAACTATTCGACCGATTTTTCCATTTTTAGCAGACTGTAGCTTCCAGGGAAAACATTTCATTTATTGCCCAAGTCAAGGGGCGAATGTATATCCATGTACATCAAACTGTACCCCGAGTGTATTCAAAAACAAACACAAATGCAAAATTCTGTGTGTACCGACATAAACCATGAGAGCGAATTTACTCTCTCAATTAGACTAGTCTATCGGGCTCTTCCCTTCATTTCTGTGTTTTCCACTACACTTCAGTATATCAAGTATCAAAACTGTCACTTGTGGAAAAATGAACCTTTTTACTAGACTGATTTATATCAAACAAAATGCGAATGTCTAGCGTTAGAATGAAAAAATTAATTAAATTATTGTGTGACAACAACAAACATTAAATTCATAAAATTCAGTATTTATGCAAACCATTATATTTATTACAATAAACTTCCTAAAAACGTAAATGATTTAGTGAATAAAGCGCTATACGTTACATTGTTGAGGTGACCCACCAATATTGTAAGCGAAAAAACAACAACAACCAGCAAATCAGATGAAAGCTATCGTTCTCATTGTGCATGATAAATAATGTAGCAATCCACGACCTTGTTCCGTGACCAACAAAGTTTAAACCAAAATAATCTCGAAATCCATTGATATGTCCCTAGAGCATGTTGTTTGATTCAGTCGAAAGAGGTTCACTAGTATACCAGGTAAGCTTCCATTCCGAGCTATTAAAAGACCCAGTTTGTTAGTCACGTCACGGGACAAGGTCATGGAATTTGCCATATAACAATTATGTTTTAAAATACATGAATCATGAATTGTTATTGTTGGATGGACGGGTAAATGAGTGATTGATTGATCGACAGAAGAAATTATAAATAAAAGAAATGGCAATTTTCGGAACTCAACCATTTTTGCGTATACTTAATAGCTATTTCCGATATAAGTATTGAAATGAGGTCGTTTTTCGCACTAGATGTGAGTGTGCGCAAATTATTCATTTCAATACGTAATTGAACAAGATTTTATTAACGGTAATATCGAAATCACCACAAATTAGGTTTTTTTTTCAAAAACTTCATGCAAAGAACACATCATCAACCATAACCACCACATGTAGCATCTACTACAGCTTTGACAGATGCGTGGTATATTTAGTTATATATCCTTATGTTTTGACCTTTACAATAGAGAGAGGGAGAGTTCAGCTTTTGTAGCTGAGTTTAGTAGACTGTTTAAGTTGTAAAAAAAATACCAGATTGCCCGCGGGGACTTTGACAATTGCGCCATACAAAAATGTTGCAAATGTGAACGCGTCACACATTTTTGTATGCAACAACTGTCAAAGTCCCCGCGAGTAATCTAGTATGTTTTCGCAACTTAAACAGTCTATTTATGCACGGACATGTTTAACATCGGCTACGTTTGTAAATCTAATCCATTTCGATTGTCAACTGTCAAACTATCAATTATGAATATTGCGATGGTTTCGATGTCACCGCGGGGATCGAGCTCGAATCATTTTAATGAAAAGCTAGTACGTTAGCTAACCTGTTTGTGAGCGGTTGGTGAGCGTTATATTGGAATTATATTTGCTGTGATAAAATTCTCGATTTACTGAAACGAAGATTATGGCGAAATTACATGAAGTGTCATTGAATCGATCAAGTTTCCTTTTTTTCAATGTGTTCATGAAAGCGTTTATGCGAAAAATATTCAAAAACCTTAGAAAATTGTTTGAAATGTCATGTGTTTTTTCTTGCTGTTATTTAAATTTATTCAAAAACATAAAGTTATATTTATTACACCGAAATATCATTTGTGGAGAAAAAAAAAGTTTGAAAAAGGTAGGCACTTTGTATACACCAAAGTTTAACTGTCACAAACAAAATTGTATGCGAAACCAACGAAAAATAAAATTCAAACGCTGAGTTTCAATATGAAGAAGTGGTTGAAAATAATGTTTTTAAATGCTTTTTCAAATCAACATGCACTGTCTGCTTGCCTATATTATCCATCTATGTAAAGCAGAAATTTCTCGAATACTTTTTGCAGCAACTTGTTTCATTTGTTGGACCTTTCACCGTTGTCAAATGGTTTGCATCCATACACTCGTGTTGTCCCCTATAGGGATTTTATTGTTACCTGGAATTCAGCTAAGCTATCTCTGTAAAAGTTAAAATTTCAAGTATCGCGTAAAGTTTGTTTTTCGTAGATTTATCGGCGCTGTCGTTAATATACTCATTCTACTTCCATACATCTCTGTACCTTTTGACACCAAGAAAGATTTAGATCAAGTAATATGATAACGACCTTGACGGTCCTTTTTCGTTTTAAATTGATTTATAAATTTCCTTTTGAATGGATCTTCATTGACACTATACAAAGCAGAAGTTTCACCCACGAACACGTGTTCTGCAATCAATTTTAGAATTTTTAACTTAAATTTAGTGAGTTCACAATCCCGTACACGTGAGTCCTGCGACAAAGATGACGAAACAGAAACACCTTCTGACCACGGCTCTGATCAATAAAAGAACAAAGTTTTTAGGACACCAATTTATCGATATAAATAAAAAGCTTTTGGTTACATTTGGTGAGTGGATTTCTAGGAAAATGACTGGTCAAAATATAGGGAAAGCGCAGTGAAATGTGTCCGTGAAGACGACGTTCACGCCGTTTAGAGGTATGGCTACCGAGTTATTTTTTGTTGGCTTTGGTAGGTGTAGTGTTTTGGCATCCTAAGAAAATGGCTGAAAATGTCAGGTTGGGAACCAATTTTGCCCACAGAAGTGGGGCTCTGTGGCGTAACCCGGAGGCGTGGTCAAGATTTTTAAAAATGATTTAGAATGTAGAATTAAAGAGTACAAAATGAATTTGGGGCCTTAAACTGAAGCCGCTGCTTCAGGGATCAATTACCTTTGAGGATATACTTCGTGCGGGCATTCTAATTTACACAATGAAACAGTTTCATAAAAAAATTTCAGTGTAGGCTGTTGATTTAAATAGTAGCTTCTTGACACTTTAAAATCGTCAACCCTAAGCTCCATGAACGAAGTATGGCTTCGACTTGTTCCACAAAGGGTACACATTCCTTACAATACCTCAAAAAGTAGAACCATAATAAATTAGCTACAAATTAATCATCTCTCTAGTTTGACATCATTAATTCCAGAATTATGTTTTTCAATACATAGCATAACAATCGATTCGATATATAACACTTTCATCTCTCAATATCATATCTGAAATTCTATTCAATTTGAAGCAGAAAGTTTCCAGTCTGTCTATAATTGTCCGCAATAGAATGCTAATCAAAATTTTCGGGAATTTTTGGGATACTCGGATTTTCATCTCTTTCCTCTAGTTAACCTACTTAAAAGCTCACGTAACGTTTATTCTCTCTCTCTCTCTCGGATGATTCTGAAAGCCCACTCTGAATGCATGCACATGTATTCCCCTTCTTCGATAAATTCCCCTGTCTTCTCTACAATTGTACGGTGGACATTTCATAACAGTGCGCATATGCTCAAATTTCAATCGTATATCAACTTATACCGTTTTGTTCTGGGAGGTGCGGGAAACGATCACTTTTTCGCGAATTTCCCTAATATTTGATCGGAATTCAGTTTTCGTTGTGTTTTCTGCATTCAACATTGACATTCGTTGTTATTTTAACATTTTTTATTAGTACGAGAAAATTATGTTGGCTTGGAAAGATTTTCCAAATTCCCTATTTTAAAGTACATATACTTTTGGTAGGTAAATGAAGGATATTCACATCCTCGGAAAAGTATCGAAATCCAAACGTATTTTGATGAGAGGAAGCTCGTTGGAAAACTAGAAAAAGTTTCTAGGATGTGTGATGAAATTGGATATTTTTTTCGGCGCTGCAGCGCTACGACAAACGCTACAGAAAATGAAAAAACTTAACGAAATTTCCCTATAACTTCACTAAATATTGGTCAAATCACTCGTTTTAAAGGTCTCAGCTAGGACTATCGAAGTAAACGAAATTTGATGATTTTGAAACGTCAAGAAAAACAATAAAACGAAAAAGTGCAAAAATCTTGTTTTTTCGGAATTTCGATGAAATGATAAGAAAATTCGTGAAAAAATGATCGTTTTCCGCACCTCCCTGGATAAAAATTGAATGTAAGAAAATCATATAGTGCAATTTTGAGGTGACAAAATGTTGTGTAGATTGCACATAGCGCTGTGAATTTGTCTACAATGTTTTTGTGCAACTTTTGAATCGATTTTAAATAGAACTCCGGGTGAGAGCTTTAATTTCATTCCGTGGGTGATTACAATTTCTATTTCAAATAAACAGGTGGGTGGCTGTGAAATGCGGTGCCTTTGATTCTAGTTAGGTAGGGTCAGATTCCATTCATCACTATACCATCAACATTCAATAATATTTTCAGTACGTGAACGTGATAAAATGCAGATAAATTGTTAGGCGCTGCCCATAACCGACGTCCATCAGAACTTTTGACCACCTCACCCTTTCCACTACTGTCTGAATTCTTATAATTAATAGACGTTCAAATTGAGAGACCACCCCTTTATTGATCTTGAGAATGTTTGTTTTCAAAGAACGCATTGCCATTTATACAAAACAAACCTCGAGAAAAAAAATAGTTCCGAACAAAATTAAAATAAACAAAAGTTTTAAGGCTCTTTGTTTACAAAAAAAACTAAGAATTACAGCCAGCTGTATTGAAAAGAAGATCTTTTCATTAATTTTTTATTTTTTCTTAAATGCCATGCAATTCAACGTAAGCAGCCGATATGTTAAAACGACCAAGACGGCATCGAGACATAGGCAGCGCCCACATTCTACCCCTCCTCTCTAGTACGAAGGTTAGTCAATACCGCCATTCAAAGAAAAATGGTTACCAATGGCATTCGGTGGGGAATTTTGAAAACAGTAAAGAAGGTTTGCAAATTTGAGTCAGCTGCAAAATAACGGAAAACAATTTCCTACTATTTTATCTCGAAGCATAGCCAATCAGTAAAAACTCTTGAAGGATAAATAAGACGCAATTCCTTGTGCATCACTTCCAAACGAACTGATATCGTTTTGTGTGACGCACTCTGCGCATGAAAGCAGTGGATGTCTATCAAGAAAATCATACCAAAAAACTTTTCAACAAAAAATTTTACCAAAATAGAATTCACAACAAATATTTTAGTAAAAGGGAATTGCGTTACAAAGTGACCTGATTTTCTAAAATGTCCCAATTTCCAATTATTCGACACGATTGCGTCATTTTGAAAGATAGCAGCCATTC
>JANTFA010077894.1:0-14528 GCA_026413405.1 Phytosciara flavipes | reverse complement strand
ATGAGACTTCGGACGGGGCTTTCGAAATTGCTGTAAGCAATTTTAACAAGGGATGAATTTAAATAAACTGATTGGAAAAAACATTGCAGGGTAGTTCTATAGACACCTATATACCGTCCTCTACTCGTACGGGTCCCCCTTATGTTTTTTAGTTACGTTTGATGTATTTATCGGTTAGGGTTTTGATTCAGAGCAACCCATTCTTCCAAAATTCCGTGGCATGTGCGAAATTCCCGCAGTGATGTATTGAATTTTATAGTTTGATTGGTTTTCAAATTTAAGCCAGCTAGCATTTTTTTAGCAAAATATTCCGCTCTAGTTTTTTATATAACTTCGACTAGACATTTGATTCAATGTTCATAGTAGAAATGATTAGTGATGATCATAATTGAAAGTTTTGACATACGAGTGATCGCTAACGCTAAAAGCGACCAATCTTTTAATTCAGCGTCGCTTATGAATAGCAACGCTAATAACCTTGGTGAATAGTAACAACATCCGCAACAAATAACGTGACATGGTATGAAATGCAAAAATCACATTTAGTACCTTGAGAAGCATTTATCACTCGATGGCATAATAGTGAAGATGTGTAGATTGTCACTCGAGGCCACAATACACATCGTATGCCTAAAAAACCATTTATCAACGAGTTGCATACGACATTTCTCTCAAAAAACGCGACGAAAGTTTCTCATTTCATCACTGAGTTGAGACAACAATTATTTCGTACGAACAAATCAAATTATCGATGTTTGCATAGTATTTTAAACATTCCGAATAAAACATTTTGTACTAGATTACAAATAGTACGTGGTCGCATAACAACGCGAATGATGTCGCTGACAGTCGAAGCGTATGGAAGGTGCGAGTTTACGTTATTTAACACACACATCGAATTGCTGTCATTCGTCTCGGTCATTATATGAAACTTGAATTTTCCATTTTCCGTGTAACAACAATATTTCCTTGAAGTGAATTTGTTTTGAATTTCAAAAAGACGAAGAGACCGTCATGGAACATACGGTTCAAATATTTCTACCAATTTGTGTCGAGTCCAAATACGACGTTTTCTTCAATGTAATAAAAAATTCATACGGGAAGCTGAGGCTAGATTCACACGTTCTTGACAACGCTGTCAAATCGGCAATGAGTGGCGAAATATTTGTAATCAAATCTGAGGATTTGACGGTTAATTGGCTTCAGCGAGAATCAATTGACGACCAAATTCGACACGCGAAGTTGCTCGGGTACTGGGCTTCGATCAACTTTCCAGGTTTGGGGAAGAAGTTTTTTGGAGCGTCATGGCGACCACCTCAGAGAAATGCGCTCGATATTCATGGAGAGGAGGCTAAAAAAACCGCAGAAGAAATTGATGCCATCGTTAAAAAAAAACTCAAACTCCGGTTGGTAGAGGTGGATGTAATCGCTGATATCCTGCCAAAATTGAGACATTTCCTGGTAGATGTACCCAATGGATTGCAAAAGCAATATGATTCGCGATTGTCACCGAAAGCGAAGTCGTTTAAAATCGACGAAGGCTTCTCTGAAATATGTTGGAATGTTTTGCGACAAGGTATTCATTTACAGCTATTACATCCCAGTACCAATTTATATCACACAAATATTCATCCCTAGGTGGACAAAATTCTAAACCGATCTCTGGCTCGAAGCGACAGGCGCATATGGGTCCAAGCAACAATCCAACTATTGGTGAGTATATGCGGTCGGAATATTTCTCTGGAAACTTTTTCCGAGTATAACTTCAACGTAGAAATTTTTGTGCGACGAATTATTGACTTTACGATATTGGCCAATTAGTTATTAACTTTCGTAAGCCTCCACAATCTTTCATTTATCAATGATTTCTACTGCTAGATCTGAGTGTTTTTGGCTACCGACACTTATATTTCGTGGTGCTAGGTCTTTGATTCACAATTATTGAGGAATGTATCGTTGGCTTTAATGAAGAAATTGTGTCAAATTACAGACATAAGTTTCTAGACATTTGAATGAAACAACTGAGTTAATGCATTGGGTGGAGTGATTACCTGAGAATGTACTGATTTTTAAGGCTCGTACGAAGGCATGATGTTATCTTAATGATAGTAAACAAAACGAAACCAATCTCGATGGGAATTTTTTCGTTGACTTGTTGCCAGGTTGAAATCGGAAATGAGCGAAATCGGTTCAGCAGATCCATAATATTTCCGAAAGTTTTGCTCCTTAAAAGTTGGATGAATGCCGCGAGACAGTGAGCATAAGTGTATTTACTCTTTGGAGCTACCTGTTTCTGTTCGATTTTTTTTTCATTTTATGTTTTCGGTGACTTAGAAAAAGGCTGCCAGCCATCTTGGATTTCATTAGTTTGTTTTCCTATAACTCGATTCAGTTTTATGGTAATGAAAATTGTCAGGCAGAGGAACCGTTTCCGGTTACTTATTGTTGAGTATCAGCGTTTTTGCTCATCTAGAGTAAATTTAACTTGATTCTGGTGGATTCTTTTCAAATTGATCTTCGGACCTAAATATCGAAATTACTGTACGAACAGTTCTATGAGTTTACGGGCTCAAATAGCATGATTTGAAGGTTCAAAGTTGCAGAGTAATTTTGAGATGCATGCCTCTCATAGACACCTAGCTATACCTCCTACGTGTTTTCGGGTTTTTTGTAGGTTTACAGTAACGTACGACCTCTTGCAAAACGTTAGCTCACGAAGCAGTTGAGAAAGTTGTTATTTCTTCATCTCAGACTTCAGATGTCTTCGTTGTAAAAAAATATGTCATGACCTCGGAAAGAAAGCAGAATATTTCATTTTGTCAGGTGACAACTCCATCGGAATAGAATTCGGAAGATCTAGATTCTTGAATTTTTGAGTGGTACTGAGTGGCATGTACGCAATTAATATCAATTCAAAAAATGTAGTTTCGTCATTCGATCAATTGAGTTAGGTTTTTTTGAAATATTAACTACAAACAAATTCCATATTAGAAACATGTCGGTATTCACTTTTCTGTTTTGTTGTTTACGGGTTCTTTGTGAATCATGCAATTATCTTTAGGTAGAGAAATCCAGGGAGGCATGTGACTCACGATTCTCACTTTTTTCACTATTTTCGACGAAGTCAATAATGAGTCACTATTTTCACTATAAGCTCACTTTTCTCACTTATTTCGTTAATTTCTGTTAAAACATATGAAAAGCCATAAAATTCTTACCCAAATAATCCCAAAAATCTTAATAGTTTAGTTCGCCTCGAGGGGTAAATCACTCTTTTTGATTAACAAGTGATCAACCACTGATTAACAAGTGTCTTGAGCCGTCCAACTTCGTAAGTCAGTTGCAGATCCATACAAATTTCACTGAATCGCTGAACGAAACATACCTAATATTTATAAAATTTCACTAACTTCCTATTTATGGTACTCGCGCACACTGTTATACGTGAACTTTTGCTTCACTTTCGCTATCAAAAACATACCAAGTGAGCCAGTCTATACCTACTATGTCATTGAATCGGAGTAATTTACCCCTCGGTTCGAAACTGAAAATGAAGGATTCTTTCCGAACAAGAAAATGCAATGGATTTCGCTTTTCTACGAGCTTTTCCAATTTGATGGACCAGAATTTGTTGTACCTATTTTATCTAAGTGTTGTAAGGTAGTGGAAACTAAGTCTAGAGCTGAGATCACCATTTTTCAGACCAACTAATAGAAAACAAAAGATTCAAAGACCATCTCAGACTGTCTAATTTTTTATCTCCGTTTGCATATGTTCAACACAACTACACTAGAACTTTCAAAACCGAATCGGCCAGGTCCAGCAGCAGTAAAAGTTGTCCCGAAATCCGAAATTTGAATACCTACGACAGCCTACAGAGAATGTTTGAAATTGAATTTGGCATTTAGGGACCGAGACTATATTGACACCATTCCATCTGTAAAGTGATTACATTCTAGTTGTGATTCATCCATGGACAAATAGCTGTTTGTCCCCAAAATAGGTCGAGGTGTGGCTTACTCTGGCTAACCAAAAATTAAAACATTGATTAACTGAAATTAACCAGCATGACTGACTGGCATTCATTGAAAAATCATGATAAGTCACTGACTTACGTTGTTTGACGTTTCAAAACACTTGTTTATCAATGGTTAATCGCTTGTTAATGCTGTTAACCACTTGTTAACCATGTTAATCAAAAAGAGTAATCTACACCTCGCCCTAGATCTCCAAACGAGTATACAATCTGTTCGGTCGCCAGTGACACGACATATCTTCAAAGTCGAAAATATGGGTTTTTTATACAAGTTTTCACGATTATGGAGTGGGTGGGAGCGACTATGTGTTCAAGTTCATTGGAAAACTGATTTTCAGTAGATATGAGGTTCTCGGAATAGCAATGTTTTGGTCACTATTAGTACAAAATCATCCTTTTTAGGCTCACGTTTTTCTCAGCTTTTAGCTCATTTTCCACTATTTTTACCACAAATTCCACATGCTGTAGAGAAATCGGAAAGTCAAGTAAAAAACCAAAAAAATGTGTCGGTTTTCAAAATTGCGCCCCCGTGTAATTATGTTTGACAAACGACTCTAACACAATATTATTAATTGTACATGCAGGTTCCGAGTCGTTACCAGCGCCCAAACGAATTTTTGTCGAACACACACACATACCGGCAACTAGCGAATCCAGCAACTGTAAGTACTCACGATTGAAGCTAAAATTACCTGAATCTGTTGTTTAGTGTATACTACCAGGAATCCAGTGGAAGTAACTCCTCACATTAACGATAACTTTGTGATTCGGGTTGAACTCACGGTAGTGTAACTGAAACTGATATCTTGACTCGTGTAGTTGCATACCTCGCCTTCGGCTCAAATGTTTAAACTCTTCACTTTCCAAAATAACAGTTTCTAAACTGTGTTTCTTATAACACATAAATGAGTCTCATAAATTGCCCCGAATCGATGAACTACTTCCAGTATTCAACATAGTATATTTTAATCGCCGTACCGTGCACCACGTGAAAAGTTGTTCTTACATGACCACTCTCCGCGATAGGCACATGTCCATTTAATGATATGTTTCCCCATGGAGTATCGATTAAATAATTTTACTTTATTCGGGATGTAATGTGGCTATTCCCTCTTTTGGGAAAAGCCTTTACATCGCTCGTAAAGTAATCTAGCATACTATATCAGGGAGGTAACTCGTATCGCGATGAGTAAACGTACCTCGGGCTAAAGCCCTCGGATACTTTTACTCATCTGGATACGAGATACCTCGTTACCTCCTTGATATAGTAATCTACTACAGTCAACTCTCTCTATAATGAACTTTCTATATAATGAACATCCTCTACAATTAACCCGAAATATTGACATTTTTTCATTCTTGAGACGAAACAAAACGTGATATTGATAGAAAATAAAGTTTTACGCTAAGTTAGTCATTCTCAATAAATTTTCATCGCAGTAAGGAAACTCAAATTTTTCGTCCATGTGTCATGCCTTACAAATTTACGTTCATTATATAGAACGGTGGCTCCCTTGAAAGTTCATTATAGAGAGAGTTGACTGTATTAGTATTTCATTATATGACACATCTTTGCGATTGTGCAATATGAACTACAAGCCACAAGTTGAAATTGATTGAAAGCTCCCGAATATTTGCACGTATATCGTGTAAGAGTGGGCTAAAGTACTTCAGTCTAACAAACAGATGAGATAAATTATTAATCCACACTTTCGATTTGATTCATTGTTCTACATTACTCTATGTTTCTGCGATTGAACCACTTTTACCTGAGAATGTAAATTCTTATGTAACTGTGCGGACATAGAAATATCGGCTCGAAGCTTAAAAAGAAACTCAAACTAGTTTTCGCAATCGAGCCGTTGTACTATACATGTTGAAGATATTACTTAGGGCACTGCGTTCATGTTGTTTCAAGTAGGGATGAGCGGGTTGAGGTTTTTTGAAAATCTGCCTGAACCCAACCCAGCCCGTTAACCATACAACTACATTAACTACAATTCTTTTTGTATTCGCTTCACACTTGTCGGGTTTCAAAACCCACCCGAGTCCGACCCAACCCAAAACTAATTTTTTGAAACCCGATCCAGAGCCAACCCGAAGCACTCACTACCGAGTCGGATCGGGCTGTGGGTTTACAGACTTAAGGATAACAGCGTCTGCAGTCGAACTTTTACTAGGGCACATTAACGTAGACTTTTCAATACGAAATAACAAAATCATAGCACAAATCATACCATGCTCTGCGCTTAGCCCCTTCATACATTTAAGAGATTATCAATTTCGTTTTTCTACTTATGCAATGAGATGAATAACCGTTTGAATATAATATTATCTATCTACAGCTATATCCACTGAACGGGTTCGTCTTGAGACGATTACCACAAACGAAAATGGTGAGTGCAAGTACCATAAATTATGATTTACTTCCCATTAAGATTGTTCATACCAGGGAGATATTTAATTTGATATCTCGTATAAAGATAAGTAAAAGTATCCGAGCACTTTAGCACGAGGTACTTTTACACATTTCGATCAAATTATTTCCCGTGTGCATTGTGCTACTTTACTTTACGACTGGGGTAATGAGGTACACTGGAAAGGGGAAGGCCAAATCACCAAAATTCTTATAGATTTCAACAACACACATTTTTTCGTATTTTGATTCAAATCCGTTATTTACAGATCCTATCAGATCAGTATTGTTGGAAATTCGCAGCGAAGTTGGCGACCTATCGGAGTTTGTGCGTTCTACTTTCACCGCAAGTCAATCGGGCGATCGTCGAAACAGTGCACAACAGCTTTTAATCAAGCAGAAGGATGAGGCTATCGCTAAACTTGAAGCTGAAAATGAAATATTGAAGGGAGAAACATCGGCTCTGAAGGGAGAAAACCACCGACAATCTGCACTCATCTATGCGTTACAAAAGGGAATAGAGTCCACTTCGAAATTACAAACACAAGCGGAACAAGAATCGTCAGATAATTTACAGTTGGTCGAGGAGGTGCGACAGGAGAAGGCCCGGCTGCAATCGGAAAATTTTATTGAACTGCAGAAGTTGCGCGACGAAGTGGCTGCATTGGCCGACCGAAATCAGAAACTACAAAACGAACTAAACAGCGACGAAGACAAGTCGAATGAAATCGAGTACTTGAAGCGACAAATGGCTACATTCAGAGAGAATTCGGAAAAAGAATTGTCGGTCAATGTGCAATTGATTGAGAAAGTGCGATATGAGAACGCCCAACTGGAATCGGCAAACCTTGTTGAACTGCAGAAGTTGCGCGACGAAGTGGCTGCATTGGCCGACCGAAATCAGAAACTGCAAAACGAACTAAACAGCGACGAAGACAAGTCGAATGAAATCGAGTACTTGAAGCGACAAATGGCTACATTCAGAGAGAATTCGGAAAAAGAATTGTCGGTCAATGTGCAATTGATTGAGAAAGTGCGATATGAGAACGCCCAACTGGAATCGGCAAACCTTGTTGAACTGCAGAAGTTGCGCGACGAAGTGGCTGCATTGAGACAGGAGAACATAAAACTACAAAACAAAAACAAAGATTTCGGCGACCGCAATCAGAAACTACAAGACGAACTAAAGAGCAACGGAGACAAGTCGAATGAAATCGAGCGACAAATGGCCATATTCAGAGAAGATTCGGAAAGAGAATTGTCATTCAATGTGCAATTGGTCAAGAAGTTGCGCGACGAGGTGGATGCGTTGACTCAGCAGAATAACAGAGGTGAAAAATCGAATGAAATTGAAGCGCTGGAGCATCAATTGACACAAGTGAAAATCGAAAACGAACAACTCCTGAAGAAGAATGTTGAGTTGAAGACGAACCTCGAAACACTGAATGATGAAACCGAAAATGTAGTTGCTGAATTGAAATCTACGATACATGACATCGTTCTGTCGTCTCCGAAATATCAAGACAAGGCGAACGTAGACAAGGCTAGCGTAAAAACACAAACGGAGACACTGTTCGAGGTTTGTAAATCAATTTTTGAAAGAAACGGTTTTATCAAAATGTGAATAGATGCATTGGTCACGATCAGCTAGCAATCATTGTACGAATAACGAGGGACATATAATTTCACTTCAACGTTTGTAGCACGTCGAATTCGAGTCCCTGAGGAAAGGCAAGCCTTCGTTGTTCACCTAGATCAATAACACAAAAATTGCTCCGTCCGCATGATAACTTGACTTAAACGAAACCAATATTGATTGGACCTTTTTCCTTGATTTTTATTCACAAATTCTAGTTCAGGTTCAAAGATCAGCAAAATCGGTCGATCCAATCCAGGGATACGGTCGAATGATTGCTGTTTTGTAGGTTGAGTTTAGGTTTCTCGCATATATTACCAGCGATATTGCCCAAAAGTTCTTGGATGGTGCAAATGAAAGGAATTGACTATGCCAATCAAGAAAAAAATTGTCAAAATCTGAGCTCTTCGGTCTGGGAAGTTAGTGGTTAGCTAGTTATTGAGCCTTAGTTGAGCTAATGTACCGTACAGTGAAAGTAGTGTTTTTCTCAATATCTCGAGTAAATTTCATCCTATTTTCATGATGTTTCTTCGTCTAAGAAGAATAATACAGCAATAAGGGGCCATTCACAAATGACGTAACGCAGTGAGGGGGTTTGTACATAAAAACGTGACGGCTCTAACAAAGTTGGGTCATACATGACCCGAAATGCTTGAAGCAGGGGGAGAGGGGGTATTAAATAAATAAAATTGCGTGACGTCATTTGTGAACAGCCCCTAATATTGTTGTTGGTGACCCAAGAAAATGATCGACAGTCGCCATTCTGCGGTTTGTGTTTTCGGCTATATCTCATGTCAGTTTCACTTGGTTTTGAGCAATTTTCCATATTTCAATTTTCAAATTAGACTTCATATGGGACTCGCGAAACTATCGTAAGCACTAAGGACGAGTAGGAACTCTTAGGAATGAGTTTGACTTCCAGATGCAATATTGCAGACCAGTTGTGAGATTCTTAGAGAGACCTAGTCATATACCGTGCACTACTTGTGGGACCCGTACAAGTTCTTAGAACTGACTATCCTTGCCCATTCCAAAAGTTCCAAATTGTTTATTAGAAGATTCTGAATTTGAAGTTTTCGTTTGCAATATTTTTCGTGATTGTAAAGTTTTTGTAAAAGGTTCTACCTTCTTAATGTAAGTAATTTTATAGGTGTCAGCTACGCCAGCTGAATTCGCTGAGGCCAATCCAATAAGTGTCATCGTTAAAGAACGATCGCAACAACTCAACATCTTATCCGGACAAGGGAGCTCTGGCATCACATCATTGCAAATTGTACAGAAAGCATTCCACGAGAGAAGTTCGCAAACGGTAAAATGAATTTTTCTACTACACGAAACACATCTCATGTGATACGATTCTAATGCACTTTTAGGAGTTCTGGTCAGATGACGATGTCGTGATGGCATGCCGTCCCGTTCTTTTATCGTTACGATTTGGATGGATGACATTCGCATCAACCAAAAATGCTAAATTCTACCCCGGCTTCATCCATCCACAAGATGACGACGGAACTTCGAGAGCCCAAAAAATTACGGCAGAAGGTTATGTCACCGATAAGAAATTTGAAGTTTTTGAAATTATGGAAAACGCAGCTGAAGAACGGAAAGATAAGAAGAGCATGACGGCACTAAAAAAATTCAACCGAAAATTTCATTTTTCACAAGAGTGAACGCAGTTTAATGTAAGATGAATCTCCTTTTGCTGGAAAATAAATTCGGTTCCAGACACTATACAGTTCTGTTATTTGTAACAGAATATCTTTTCCCCCTATTCCACCATCTAGAGGGGCCGTCCATCATTTCCACAATTTCGATATCCCATCCACATGTCACAATGGGTCCGTTTTCTCATACTGCTTCTCCACCAGAGACGTCCGCTTTTAACCAAAACCTTCTTATGTTAGGTTATGCTAGATTTAAGCGTACCTACCTTATCGAGAAAAATGCTAGCTGTAGTCTTATTGTTTCTCTCTGTTTTATATATATGTGACATACAACGAAGTAGCCTGAAGGAAATGAGCTGGTTAATATCGAACCAACAAATACAGAGTTGGGTTCGCGCCGCTAGTCACCGCTAATAGCAAGGTAATATTAGAAGATGATCGCTAGTAGCGATAAGCGCTCGCTAAAATGTGACTAGCGAAAAAATTCAGCTAGTCGCTAATTTATTCGCTATTATTTTGTGCATGCATGATTTCAGTCGAAATAAACAAAAAAAAATTAGCAAAAGAGTGTGATTTACTGTAGGGAAGTTTTGAGTTGCAAAAATGAGAAAGCAAGTCAATCTCAAAACCAAAGATGGGAGAAAATTATTTTTTTGAATTTAAATGTTCGTGAAAGAAGCCGAACTGTTTCATTTCATGGATTTTAATCTAGCGAGCATAAGCAGCCGCTAATAGCGAGCTAGTTTCCTTCCGATTACGAATGTAGTTAGCGACCGATTACGAATGTAGTTAGCGACGTTTACATTTTCCAAGACTAGCGTTAGCGTCGCTAAAAAAGGTCATTAGCGAGCCCAACACTGGTCTTTTGTATTGTAATCAAGGTTTTCACGCAATCTCTCCATTCTTCTTTCATTAGTTTTGACAAGTCCGCTATGTTGAAAGGTATTGAAGGTAAGGCATTGACAACGTACGGAATGAGTTTCAGCGAAGTTTCATATTGTCAACCAGTCACATAGAATCGAAAATCGACAGCCAAATAGTTTCGGTTTGGCTCTATTTTAACCAACATAATTACATTATTGTCCTTCTTTATTTCCCGCAAGCGCCACGATACGAAATGTAGGATTTCATTTGATATACACAAGTTATTGAAAATACGAGCCTCTTATTCTAAAGTAAACTCAATCTTAACAACGTGACAGTTACTATCAAACGATCTGTGCGAAAAACTAGAGTTTTACTCTACAAGGTCGGACAAACGCGTGCGCTTCATACATTTTAAAAACTTTCTCCATATACAGTCCACACAGGCACGTAGACAAACAAACAAACTATGAGTCGATAACAAGAATTTCATCATCCTTGGGGACTTTACCGCAAAACATGTCGCATGGATTTGCCTTGCCAACAATAGAGCTGGAAAAGTCTTATACAATATGCTAAACAACTCAAATTTTGCAATACATCATCCAAACACCCACACACATTTTCCTTATTGTGGTAGCAAACCATCAATAATTTTCCTTCGACAAATAGCCCCCTGCTGTTTACGAACGTCTACACTTTAGAAAATGGGCTGCCGACCTACCAACACCCAGTCGTCTGTGTCGTTGAAGGATTTTCCATAGAATACAAACCATCCACGGAGGGCAAACTGGAATCATTACCAAAGCCATAGAAGACGAATTGAGTCATTCTCAACCTCACTAGTGACCGAATCAAACATCGATGAACAAATAAGCAGACTTGTAAATGCTATACGGATAGCTAAATCAGAATCAGTGCCAAGAGTCAAGCGAAAACATACAAAGAAGAATAATTCGTCAGAAGAAACCATTAAGTTCGTCAAATAGCGAAACGATACGAAGCGGATAAAACAGCCATGTAAAGATGCTAACATGAGAGACGCTTTCAGTCGGTTGCTTAATTGAGCAATTGGTTGCTAAAGATTATAACGACAACTGAACGATGGACTGAAAAAGCTGGTGACAAAAGAGTTTGGTCACTCACAAGAAACATGATGAATAAATTTCCGAGACAAATTGATTTCCTCCAGCAACGATGCTGGCTAATCAGTTTACTTTGCACAACAGGCCTCACCCACTAATCCTAATCAGTTTAATAAAAACAATATGCTGACAATCAACTACAGACAAGTAGGTAGAAAAAGTAGTCAACAGCTCGATCGAATCTAGCCATCATCTTTTCCCGCCAATGAACATCATATTTACACAACCGACGTTGAGAAAATTATTTCAAAGTTAAAGATTCAGAAGGCACTTGGCCTAGATGGGATTCCTAACATTTCATTGAAGAAATTACCAGGCCAAGCGATCGATGTCCTAACACATATAATCAACGCATGCACAGATTTATGCTACTTCCTCAGCCATTTCAAGTCAGATAAAGTCATAGCGCAACTAAAGCCAGGAAAAGACTATAAAAGAGCCGCCAGCTATCGCCCTATTAGCTTTCTAGGCTCGGTGTGGAAAATCTTTGAAGAAATTATTTATTCAAAGATGAACTCCATTGTCACGGATTTGTCGGTCGTTAAAGATGAACAATTCGGCTTCAACATTCGACGGTGCTACAAATTAAACTCACCGTTAATATCATCGAAGCCAACAAATCAAGAAAAATAACCACCGGAATGCTCCTCATCGACATCGACAAAGCCTTCGACTCTGTCCGGCACGACGAGCTGATCTACAAGCTATAACGCTAAAATTTTCCAACATTTCTGATCAAGTTAATTGACTTGTTTCTGATGAAACGAAAATTCACTGTTTTTGCTCGTGGTAGATAATCATCACCCAGAGACATTTCGGCTGGTATTGCACCAGAATCGGTACTCTCTCCACTAGTGTACGCAATATTCACCGCAAACCTCAAAAATCCACCAAAATGTGAGTTTGGCATGTACGCTTGCTACGGGAATGATTTCAGCAGCGAAACTGTCAAACACTGTCATAAGAAAAACGGAAAAAGCGTTACAGCGAATTGACAAATACTTCAAGAATTGGGAAAGACCGATTCCGAAAAAACACAAGCGATTCTGTTCAGATTTAACAGGGTCCGGAGGAGAAATCAGACCGTTCCACTAACAATATTGGACGAGGGTTACCTAAAATGCACACACCGAAGCGAAAAGGATGAAAGTTATCAACTGTTTCAGTGCAATCTATCCGCTAATCCACAAAAAATCGAAGCTGCCCACAATCAACAAACTAATATTGTACAAACCAATGATACACCAAAAGTTCACCTACGCATCTCCTGCTTAAAGTTCCACACATCGATCAAATGTAAACAAGCTACAGTGAACCCAGAACAAAGTTTTAGAAATCATCTACGGCCTGCCCAGAACGTTCGCGACCCGACTACTTCACTCAATGTCAAAGATGGATTGCATTAGTTCAACCTTAGAGAAATTTGACAAAAACTTTCGATCCACGTGCAAATCATCAAACTATGAAATTATCCGGCGACTAGTGAACGATTAAAATGACCCAGACATTGAGTACCATATATAAGCAATTCTTTCTCTCTTTTCCCGATCTTTTGTTTCTTTCATCCTTATTCCTTTAATGCGTTTCCTAATCAATTTTTGTCTTTTTGTTTTAAATTAATGATCGAGAGACTTTTGATTGCCTTTTTGTCTCGTTTCGCTTTAATCAAGTGTTTCATGTAAATGTACACGAAAATATACGTGAATTTTTCGTTAGCGATTTTTAGCACCGTACGAAGTACGAAGGGCTATTAGGATTTTTATGCCACTTGTAACACTTCGAGTTGGGGCCTGGGAGTTTGTG
The DNA here is from genome assembly GCA_026413405.1 of Phytosciara flavipes. Lineage (NCBI taxonomy): Eukaryota > Metazoa > Arthropoda > Insecta > Diptera > Sciaridae > Phytosciara > Phytosciara flavipes. Next base: position 964 of record JANTFA010077894.1, on the reverse strand, counting down.
CATATCATTTTGGCATGCTTTTAGATGAGGAATTTAAAATAAAACATAGGGGGACCCGTACGAGTAGATTCCTGCTTGAAAGCAGCGTAGAACTACTTTATTACAATAAAAAATGTGGTGATATGAAGAGATTGTTTAAAGAAAAGACAAGTGTAGATGACAATATGTTGATTTTCTTAGAACATTAAATGAATTGGTTCTAATGAATCGGTGTAATGGTTAGCGTTGCTGACTACGGCTCAGGTGGCTGGAGTTCAACTCCCGGTGTCGACAATTTTTTCCTAATTGGCTTGGTTAAAAATAATGCGAACAAAATTTGAATAGACATTTTGACATGAAGTAAAGCGATGAAAACGTATCAAGGGCGGTAATTGCTATTCGCATATAAATCGAGTAAATTTGTTTCGATTTCATGGATGCTCGTTTGAATTGAAAAGTATAATTGATATTATTTCGAAGAAAAAATGGTCATTGAAATTGGGTCAGTGTGGTGAATCAGTCTGTTAAAATTTTCGGTTGCGATGTCTCTGAATGTTTGCTGCATGTAAATTGAGTAACCAACGACAACAGCAGCAGCATAATACACAAACAAATAGAGTAAATTGAATTCTAAAAATATCAATCGGAATTTGCCTTATTCATAATGTGAACGATTGGCCTAATAGTTAGCGTGGTAGCATTCCACTCAGAAGATACGGGTTCAAATCACGATAGCGAAAATTTTTTTTATTGTCTTAATTGCAACCATTGATTCAAAATAATAGATTCCAGGCCTTGGCGACTAGTTTATATCAACTGGCGATTAGTTCATATCAACTGGCGACTAGTTTATATCAACTGGCGATTAGTTCATATCAACTGGCTAACAGTTTCTATCATTTAGCGAACAGTTTATATCAACTGGCGAACAGTTTCTATCATTTAGCGAACAATTTCTATCAGCTGGCGAACAGTTTATATCAAC
>JANTFA010077783.1:0-14530 GCA_026413405.1 Phytosciara flavipes | reverse complement strand
GGGTTTAGCTGCTGTAGTGAAGGTTTCTACCTGACCGACATGAATATTGAGCAGTAATTACATTAAGCGCGATGCGATGTGAAAGCTCTTGAGGGTTTTTTTCTGATGATAATTTTACTAATTTTAATGAAGATAAAATATGAAGCCGTGCAAGTGTAATATTTATATGAAAGAAATCTTCTGTTTTTTCCATTCCTTTATTCGTCTTATAAAAATGTAAGACAAACATAGCGCTTCTTAAATAATACGATTTTAATGTGGGTAAAAAGGCCAAGGATTTCAACAACAAATTTTATAAGGCAGACGCTTTTACCGATCATATTGGCTTTGAATAAATGAAATTATTTTACAATTTAACAATAACCACTCAATCACAATGGTTCAATACCTGACCTGAAGTTCAAAATGAACGATCTGTTCAAGTACAATTGCGTAATTTACTCTTTTTTATGCATTAACATACTTTTCAATGAGCATTCGGCATAATAATACTTGATATAGTAAACGCTTCGGTTTAAACAAAAAAATAATAAAAAGTAAATTGCCAATTGATTTTCAGCGCATACAGAACAAAAAGTGAAGAGAGGTAAGGTAATCCATTTTACGGTAATCATTTCAATTGGACAAATCAATTCATTTGCTTTAACAAACAAACAAAAAAAGCGAACATCAAACCACCACCATGTATTCAGGTTGTAGGGAATAGGGATTGCTACCGGTAAATAAAACCGATAAATTACTTTTAATTTACATTAAACACTTAGTGTACAACGTCATTTAATCGAACATTCAACTGAGTTTATCTATTCCATGTACTCAATGGAATGAACAAATTATGTAGTTGTCTTTTAGAAAACCTAGAACAAGTTTCTCAAATAAATCGTCAATGTTAAAATCTTGCCAAGACATCAAACACCCAACATCAAGCTAAAAAAACCCTTATTTCGTTTCACTTCATTTATTCCAGTGAAAAAATTAAATAAAAATTTAGTTTAGGTCGGGAAATCGGGAAACGTGTACTAAGTCGGAAATGAAAGAAACTATGTCTGGGAAATTGTGTTCCAATCTAATCGGGAATCCCTGAAAACACATGGCAACTTTCGAGTTGAGAAATGCTCACCCGGATTAACTTAGAGGGTCTGACTATCTGGCGCTGCTAAGTGAATTAGAAAATGTTTTAAAAGTACAAAAGTGCTACATTTTCTACCACTCACGCAGCGACTTGAATATCAAGACTTTAAACAAATCAAAATAAATTCATTGTTACGTAATTCCTTTGTTAAGTCAGCATCATAATTTTTACGATTTTAAAATTAAGATCTTCAGATGCCTCTGCTACATAAAACGTTTTGTGTGCGAAGGGGTGTACATCAAGTACCTCATAAAGCACTTGGCAAGCGATCGAAAGAAACTCATATTTGATGCACCCAAACACTGCGGAGCAAGAGACTCTCGTTGAATGGCAGTGACGGCGGCTGGGGAATTGACTGAACCCAATTTTATATTTGGAATCCGGTAAGATAACATTTTTCGCAACCCTAAGTGTAGCTCCAGTATGACGCAATGAAGTGGTTGGTACGAAGTGGTCTGAACAAAAATCCTTACTTTGAAAAACAAATATTGCAACTGATACATGCAATAAGTTTACCGGGTTTTTACCATTTACAGGTAACTACAGTCCCTAATAGTGAACCACGATGCATATTATAACATTATGTGGTAAAGCTGCCGTGTAAACAGAAATATTTCACAGCCGGTACAATATCAATTAAAACAATTGTGCCAGAATCGCAGTCATCTACTTGTTCATGCAAACTTTTTCGGATATAAATAATTCTTTCGCGTAGCAGCAAAAGTGTTCATAAATTTTTAATTCACCCACCAACAAAGATTCCCTTTACGATTCATTTTCTATTTTCAATCGCTTTAATGGGGGTCTAACAGATCACCCCATGAACCAAATGAAGAGGCATAAAAGTAGAAGTAAAAAAAACGAATTTACAAATTTCTCAAGAATTCTAAAAATCGTACATCCCAACAACAACAGATTGATGAAATATTTTCTCCGCAAAATGTGTATATCCACTTCTTCAATTTAATTAACCAACAAGTAGCTCAGCAAATTATAATGTTCCATTTATTTCCAGAAAAGTTTGGAAATTAAGAAAGCTTTATGAATTATATTGGGTAACCACAACAGAACAAATGTATAATAGGCTCGACTTGATGTATCTACCTAAATAAATATGTATAGGAAAGGAACACCAGAGAGAGGGAGGGAGTTTATAATAGAGAGCATGTCTGAAGTGATGCCAGACATTTTAAGATTGTTGCAAGTATTTTATGGATGAATTTTTTTGCTTCTTATTATTTATTTAGTCAAAATAATGTGTAGGAAAGTGAGGAAGGGAACAAAAAACTCTAATAAATTTCCCAAATATCCGGCTATGTTTTAGATACACACACACACACACATTTCCATATACGTTCCAAACTTTGTCGTCCATAAGCAATTACCCGGAAAAGGCATAATGCTCTGCTAAAATTACCTTTCGACTTTCGTATTGTTAATTTTTCATTTTTGTAATGTAGAATAAATTTCGATCTTTTTTCTCTGGTGTTTTGTTATTTTACTGAAACCATCTTTGAGAGGTGATGCACACCTGGCATGGACTTTTATGCCTAAGGTAGAAACCACTTCAATTTCGTATACAATGGCCAGGAAGGGTAAGTGAACAGTGAAAATAAACAGAAAGAACTAAAATAACTTTTAACTCTGGATGAAAGTCGGTGTGTGTTATGGATATACATAATGAAATAGTTCATAGAACACTCATTATAAATTTAGAGAATTTTAATTTTGTTTAACATTATGCGACAATGAACCCTTAGATGAATAAAACCTTCAAATGAATTATATTCATCGAAAAGGTCGGAACTTGTTTTACCCATCTTGGAAGGTTGCAACTCACCCGATTGGACGTACCCTGTATGTTTAAACAAAGCAAAAAAAAAGAATTCGGATGAAAATAAACCATCCAATTATGAACTCAGTCATTCCACGAAACATTTTTTTTTTTACTTTTTAGCAATTTAATAATTACAAACGCAGACATTCCACAAATTCTCCACTTATTCGCAATTTGATGAGCAACTGATGATTTAGATTTTTCTTCTGTATAAAATGTGGGCGATAACCTCAGTAAATATAATGTTTCGTACACGTACAAATCAAGAGATACACCAGAAACGAAAATATGAAAAAAAAGAAGTTGTAAAGGCCGGACAACGTGGCAACATTTCTATTCGTCCAACGTTAGAGCCCACACAACACACCTAGACTGGATATATGATATCATATAGGCAGGAGCTAATTCTTTGAATAACATTATATAGGTTGGCTTCGGTTGTCTCTGTTCTTTTCCATCATCTATTTCCCATTTTCATCGTTACATCAGGTGACCAATTTGGATATTTCTATGGATATAAAACACAGAACAAAGAAAAAACTTTTATTTTTTAGCTGACCTGTGACGTAAAACTTTGTTTGCGTTTCAACGATTCAAATATAATATGTGGTAAACAAGTCCACACATTTATCAATATTTTAATGCATACATACACACATACACTCTCCAGCATCAGGAAGCAATGATACAAGCATATTTCCTCATCGTTTCAAAAAGGAAAATACCTTCAGCCTACATTTTAATATCATGTTGGCTGATATAACAATAACAAAATTCAACACAAAGGGGTTGAACAAACGTATCTATGATATTTTCACAACATCATCGCCATCATCATCATCATCTCTAAAACACAATGTTTGTTTATAATATGGAAAACTTTTCTAATGAAAATATAGGAAGCGTAAAGCGGGAATATAGAATAAACTATGATAATAACATGTTTATATTATGTGAACGTAAATATATTTATTTTTCTGTGAAAATAAATAATTTGAATTTCAATTTTGTGCTCAAATTTGTTGGGTTTCAATATAATACATACTCTTCAACGAAGGGCAACATGTTCGCAACATTGAGCGATCACATTGAATTCGAGTTGACTGCAGATTACTCTCTAGGGCATCAAACTTTTGAATAGCTTGAGGTACGGACACCACATCATCATAAAAATTGTAAGCTGCCAAAGTAGAAGCAATACCTAATGCAGAATCGATGTACAAAGTACTTTCAAATTTGAAACTAGCCAGCTTCCTACGAACCTCAAATCTGCGGAGATGCAGACTCGATTGTGAAGGCAGTTGTTCTTACATTAAACAGCAGTTCTTGTCAACTTTAAACCAGCATGTTTCATTGAATTATTGATAAAAGTGTCTACAAGGAAGCTGGGAACTAGTGTTTTAGAAGACACTTTATCTATTGAGGGATTTTTTTTGAAAGTGGATGGGCGTGTATGTCTCGATAGAGGCTAGCCTTTGCTTTACATTGATAACATGGCATGGCATATACCGGTTTTGAGTAGAGGGACAACAGTCACTGTGTCCTTATAAAATGTATCCTAAACGGATCACTACCATGCCATTGATGGGTATCAATGTGAAGCTAATGCTAGCCTCTATCGGAGCACACACTGACCCAATCATAAACATTCACGAGGTGTGAGATATCACCTTCTGAAATTTTTTGAAATTATCGGATCTTGTCCCGAAAATTCTTTCTGTTATTTCCCGACAGTGGTTGAGCAAATGTAAGAAGTCTGAGTGTGCCCCACGTCTACTCGACAGTGCCCACACATGTATGCCCATCGTATATAGCGGTAGTTATTCACCGACGAACAAAGGCCTATTTTCGTCGTTTGAACCTACCTCGCTACACAGCAAGCCGACATAAAAATAAATGGACACCTGTTCTGGACTATTCAGGCGCAGTGCTGTCTCGGCACATATAGAACCGAAGTCCATAAAATAGGTCTGACGTCCGCAGGTCTACTTTCAAAAAAATCCACCATTAAGTGTAGCCATTTTAACTAGTAGAGCCCGCACGCACAGGAGCCACCATATGAGCTCATTGTGCTAAATAATACAATAGACAGCGATTCCACTTCACCCTACGAGTGGTGAACGACATATAGCTAGTTGTCCATAAAAGATGTACATCTTATAGTCACTCTGCAACACTACATCTTCCGATCATTACATTCATACAATTGCAGCAATTTCGGAAGGCCCGATATGAAATCGAATTTGAGAATTGAACTCTTGAAGATCAGATGATTCGCCATATCGACGATAAAATTCTACCTTCACTGTACGGCCGAGTGACTTAGGCTCATTTACATGCTCTACAACTTGATCAAGATTGATTTCGTTTTACTCAAGTATCGTGGTGATAGACAGACGGATGTTTTAATTGCTGATTTGGCATCATCTGATCTAGGAGTGATCACAGAAGGTTTCCCTCTGCAGAGAGATTCAAATTCAACGTGTTATAATAAACGTAAGTTTATGTGCAAGAACACTCCAGCCGTAGCCACATCGGATCACAGTTTTTGAAGTAGTATCTGTGAAATTTCTTTTAGGGGTGAAGGGTTAGGGTGCCCGGTATTACCGAAAATTGGTATTATAAAGGCAGTAGCTTTCCTTTCGATAATTAAAAATTGTTTCATCGTTTAGTTATTTGAAGTCTCGAGTGAGATTTTACAGACACAGGTAATTTCAGGCAGAAAATTAATAAAGCTACAGCGTGCTAAAGCTGCTGAAATCTCTCTCACGCCTGCGTACGAACGGCTGTTTGGGGGAAACAGTAGATAAAAATGAGGCTTTTGTTTCTGGCGCCACTGTCAAACTGGATGTTGAGAGAGAAATAAAGTGAGTTAAAAAAAAGGTCCTTTGCAATACCGTCGCTATTTCACATGCGATTAATTTCCAACGAAATGGCTAGAGAATCACAACACATTAATTTGAAAGGATCATTCATATTTGATACTTTTTGTCGACTTCAAACAGCTGAATAGCATGATTTTAATTACACACTTTTAAAATATTTATCACATTAAATAATAACCTATTTCAAAATGTTGATTAAACCGGTGTTCATTTCCACACAATATGCACATCTTACAAAGTATATAGACCGGGATTTAGTAAATTCCTTGTAATAACATTTTCTAATTGGCCATATCCTTTTGAGCTTTTATCTTCCATAACAAAATGTCAGAGTCATAATATTTTCCTTGCTATTCAGAGAGTTTTCCATTACAGCATTTACCTGAATTTATTTATGGTTAAGTGGTTTTCGACTAACAATTGTGACTGGAATTCTCAACGGAATTTTCTTTTCTTTTTCTCTTTTATGGAAAAGCATAAAAATCATTCGGACATTCAACCAATAAATCGATTTTTCATTAAAGGGCAATTCACTGTGAGTATCTGGGAGGCATGTTCACACAATTAGAGTCTTGCGTGTTGAGTTACTATTTTTTTTACAGATAACAAAAAAAAACATTATGACAGAAAAAACTACCACTTTAAATATCCCAGTCACTTCGTCTGTTCTACACAATACATTTATATAAAAAGGAAATAAAACCGTAGCTGAAAATGAAAATTGTAATTGAAATTTATTAAACGAAAACTTCTGTGTTTTACTTTCCCTAACTCTATAAGTTGACTTAGTAAACAATACTTCGAACGCAAACGTGATTTTATTATAAATTCATTCTGTATGAGATGTAAGGAAAGGATTCCGTCGTGCGTACTTTCGAATGCAAAGACCACATTTATTCTATGTTTAATCTTATGTAAAATAATCGTTTTCATTCGAGCGCTTTGAGTTTAAATAAGTAGTTGATGTAGGCACCGTGTGCTGATATTATGTAGGTAGTTATGTAATTGTGTGTTGACTCTATGATTTTAGAATTGACGTGCTACAATGCTGACATTATACATTGGGCAATTATTGTTATAATATTTCGAAGTTCTTTGACGAATAAGAAATAAGAATGATTTTCTCCAACCGAGTGTCACAACATGGCATATTTTGTTACTTATACTAGTGTGGAAATATGGTATTTTGCGCACTATTTTTTTTAATTTCAACACTGGCTTTTCATTTCCGCACCGTTTTGGTCAGCTTACTTGAAAAGTAGTTAAAAATTCTCATCGAAAAAATCCTTTATTATTAAACTGGATTTGAACATCAAACCTTTTTAATATTTGAGCTACGTACACTTACAATACACTAACTGTTCTGTTCATGGAGTGCTTTTTGTATAAAGAATACTATCTTGCTCACCCAAATTCGAAATGTTGATTGTTTCAGCATAAGTCCCAATTTTCTTTTTGAAACGTGTTGTACACAATGAACACCGAGTGTCACAATACACAAGGAACATCAGAAAAAAATCTTTAAAAGTCACTCCATCGAATAGTTAATTAGCGTATACGTGACTCATATACTTGAGAATTTTTATTTCGAAGGACATTTCAAATTACTTTTCAAGTAAAAACAAGTCAAAAATAGTGCGGAAATGAAAACGCACAAATTAGTCGTATTGTTACAAGCGGAGTGGTACTTTTTGTCACTAGATGTTTGAGTTTGCGAGTTTGAAAACCACATTGATGCTGGTAACGATGCCCAACCGATTAAATCACGTAGTTGTGCGAAAACATGTAACAAACGAAAACTTTATTTTTCTTATAATTCTGTAAAATTGATTAATTTCTACAGTGAAGCCAAACTTTTTCAGAATTTTTGGCCAATACGTTTGCAGAACCATGTGTTCAGTGCACTATGAAGGGGTGTGAATTGGTTGAGTTTTAAAGACAAACGGCACCTCGCCTCAAATCTTTGATTTTGACATCTGTGACTCATGACGTCATCTATGAACGGCCCCTAACTAGACGAATGATGAGTATAGACAAATTTAGAGTAGATTGAACAGAGAGAGAAAGAAACAAAAAAGAGAACAAAGACCAACGATCTTAATAAAGTCATTAGATGGACGGCATAATAAATTTTGGTTTATGTGAATTCATCTTGGGATAATTTGTGGCCATTTTTTTGCCTTTTTTATTCCACAAAAATCAATCATTTCCACATATAATATACACATATATGCACTACACACAACCGATCGAAATAAATTTCATCAACATAAAAACCCTTCAGTAAGCACCTATCTGAACCTCTTTCTATTATTCCACCTATCACAATATACATACAAATTTATAAATAAAACAGAAATATATTCCCACAAGTAACGCACATAAACTATATTAGAGTTTTTCGATTGAATCCTTGGGGGTACAAGCTGACTGTGAAGAGTGGCTTGGATAATTTATGCAACTTACCCACATTTTACTTTCGGATCATTGGAAATAGTACATACCACCACCATCAGTATGGCATGGCACATACGTGTAACATACATCCATAGGTAAAAAGTATATTTTCTATAAGGAATTTTGTTCTTATTGTATTTTGTTTTGATGCAGGATAAATAAATTGATGTGAAATGTAGAATATTCGTGCTCCGTATCTAGATATATATATATATATTTCTATTCCGTAATATGATAGTATCGTTAAATTTTTCGAATGTGTCGTTCGTACATATACATGTCTACGGGCTAATAAAACAGACAAATCCGCAATGTTTTATGAACTTCTGTTTTGCTTCGAATAAATTTAACGGAATATTACTTGTCGAGCACGCCTTAAATATAATCGTAAATTTCACGTTTTAAGTGAATCCACGGTCACACATTTGTTATGCTTTTTTGAAGCTGGTGCGGGGAAAGTATTTGATTAGAAAGACTTCAGTGCCTTTTTTTCTCGAATGACTTGGATTCGATATGATTTTAACCATCTCAGATTGAACTAGTTATTTAAAAGTGTAGACTTCTAGGAAGCACTGAACTTATCGATAATTCAAAACTCTACTTTCGAAACACAATATTGCAAATAACGCTTTGTCTTTGCCTATATATTCCATAACCACATATCAACACCATACAAACGCTCAAAGTTATAGCAGAACGGACATTCTTTTCCCAAAAAAAAAAATGGAGACAAATTGTGACACCGTAGGGTCTCATGTTTTATAATGTGGACGGTCCTTTGTAAGTAATGTTTTTTGTACAATTTTATTTCGCATAACTTTGAAAATTGGTTAAGGTTCGGGTTAAGTGTATCAGTTTTTAAAGGTTGATGTAGGTGGAAAATTCCAACGAAATCTGATAAAAAAGGTCGGGCTACTGTATTTCAATATAATACAACCGATTTTCATGGATATGGTGGGTTTTGTCAATTTTGATAATCATTTGAAGCACAAGAAGTGAATCTGAATTATCGCATCAGGAGTAAATTTTGCTTAGGTGGTCTGTTAAGTTAATGACGCTAAGCAGATCAGATCAATAATAAGCGGTACACAGCGCTGTGGACTGACATTTATACTTCAAGTCTCGTTTGGAGTGGATTTGAAATTAGAGTCGTCCGAATTTGCTCCAAAATCCGAAGCCGAACCCATTTCAATTTTACCGAGTTTACCGAGTCCATTCAGTCCCACTTAGTCCAAAGAAGTACGTCACCTGTCGGATATTCGTTAATGGGCAATTCTACCGTCAATTTCGTTACATTTTCCTAAATTTTTTTCACATGCTTTGCTCATAGCTTCCGAGCCAATGAACCAAATTCAATAATTAATTTTCTATTTTCTTCGTTGGTTTGTTAGCTTACAGGGAAAAAAAGTTTGGGAAGATTGGTGAAGAGCTTGCAATTTTTCAGACACATAAAATGTTACAAGAAATGACGTTTTACGTAACATTTTCTGTGTCTGTAGAAACCTCTACAAGCTCTTCACTATCACTATAGTATTCCCAAACTTTTTTTTCTTCGAAAGCTAACAAGCCGACGAAGAAAATAGAAGATTAATTATTAAATTGAGTTCATTGGATCAGAAGCTATGAGCAAAGCAAGTGAAAAAGAAAATTTGAAAAGTGTAACGAAATTGACGGTGCAATTGCTCATTCGTTGACAATATTAATTTTTTCGCTCCTTTCCTGCTAATAGAACTTTACCATATCTACGTGAGTTTTGATCGTATGTGGCTTTACATGAAGCTCAAAATAACCATCAACAGCTTTCAGGGAAAAAAGGTTGTCATTTGCCTGAGTTATTTCAGAATGTCACACTTTACGTGGAATTACCCTAATAAGGCTTTCGTTCTAGTGAAAATTTTATTTCCATTGAGTTTACAAAACCGATAAGATTCGGATCGGGCATAAGAAATCTTCTGGTTTTATTTCTACTTGGAACTTGTGCAATATAATGACGTGCCTCCCCTCCCCCTCCCTTTACACATATTTTACATACCTACAACATGACTTGGTTCGTTCCCCCCAACTCCTTTCCCATCTTATGTGATGAGCCCTTGGAATTAAAATTTTCATTGACAAAAACTGAATGTTTGAACAAACTTGTTTCTAGAGATGGAGGGCGAGCAAAAACCAGGTTTTTGTGGTCATTTTCAGCTATTTAAAATAGTTTCTGTCTATTTAAGGAAAAAAAACCTTGCCGCTTGAAAAGCGTATATACACGTCGAATGGGATGCTTTGTTCCTTTGTCAAAGAATAATTTAATTTCAAAATTTACTTTCAGCAAACGAACAAGCAATTTAGTTAAAATTACTTTGTGAATACACACACACCAGCCAACGAGTATACTGCCTGCCCTAAAAGACAAATTTAAAGAAAAAAAAAACTTTAAATAATAGAGTAAAAGTTGAGCAATATATACGGTTGAACAAAAATGGTCTCGTACAATAAAACACCTTATCTTGAATTTAGCACAATAAGAAATATTTTCTCTAAGTACATATTATCTCTCATATAATTCAAACTCTATATCACATGAACGTAGCCTCCCATGAACCACTAAATATACACATTCATACCACCTTTCCCATGCTTTGGTTGGGCTAGGACCATAAGGGTATATACGTACATGTAGCTGGTGATTTTGGTACAATGATATACAATACGCTAGAGGTGAGCGGGCTACCCGAATTCGGTAAGAAAAACCCTACTCTAGCCAAATCCGAACCGATTCTTTTTTATCGGGTTTGGGTAAGGTTGGGTTTTCGGAATTCAGTCGTATCTAAATAAAATATGTGATAAACATATGACTAATATTTGACTACATATGAACCTAAACCTAAATATCAACCTAAAATCGAGGAGTCGCTCGTTCACATATATTACGTCATGCTTTCTTAGTGCTGTCAGCAGATTTAAAACATAAAAAACTAGAAAACTTCAAATTATTATGAGTCAATAGTATGTCCTACCCCCCAAATACTCCACCAAAATATGGGGATGTATCACAGGAATGATTAATTTTCGAGTGATGAATGTTTTCAATCTGCTGACAGCACTGTGAAAGCGTGACGTAATATGTGAATGACATCTGAAAGTAAGTATAGTCCAACCTAGTTCAACCCTGTTCATTTTCCATAAGGTTCGGGTTTTCGGTTTATCGAAAATTTAATCTGGTTGGGTTCGGGTCGAATCGGGTTTCCGAGTAAACCTCGACCCGCTCACCTCTAATCTACACGTTATACATATACACACTAAAAGGTGTTTAAATTAATATCTATTATGGTGAAGCTAGAAAACAACTTTAGGTTATTGTATTGTGGGTAATTGGATTGTGCATTCATCTTATGATTAGGTTCCTAATTAAATAAAAGCTTTTTTCAATTGTTATACGTATATGAGACGATGATGTTGACGATGATATTTTGAATGATGGCATACTGAAATATTATGTTGGTAAAAGCAGTGAGACACAGAGACAGAGAGTGAAATGGTGTAGGGGCGTTCAAATATTTGCGTTAGGTATACTTGTTGATTGTAAACTTTGAACCAAATTTTGTATATTATACCGAGAAGATAATTGAAAGGTTTTTGTGTATGGAACTTTGCCTTATTTATCAAAATGGCATTGTGCGGACCGGATTTATTGCAAAATTTGTTTTTGACGAATAACACCTTTTCAAAAAGTTAAATTGATCATAGCCTAAGTATAGTTGTTGACATACGAAAAAGTTTTAATTAACGCAAAGATCGTCAGAATAATTAGTAAAGTTTCACTTTGGAGTGCAATTACCAGATAAATGGATATAATTACCAGATATTTGAAAGGAAGAAGGAAGTGTAATTTTAGCTGGATTAGGGAAATTGATAAATTTGTTTGTGACATAGCATGTCTTGTAATTTGAGTGAACAAAAATCATAAGGAAGACTCGTACGAATAGTGAACAGCATACAGCTAATTGTCCATAAAAGACATACACCCTAAAACTACTCTGCAATTTTGAATCATTTTATCATTTATATATATAAACTTATCAGTTGCACCACTCATCAACTTACGAGTCTACGAACAATACTACTGGTAACATACGCTTTAAACCTCAACCAGCACTAATCTATGAATCGGCACGACCGATTCTGCTCATCGTCAAACTTGACCCGGACTTATGTCTCATCAAGATTGGTTTCGTTTTACTCAAGTTATCCTGTTCACGGACTGACAGATAGAAAGACATTTTCTTTCTATTATTGAGTGGGTGACCACAGTATGTTCCCCCTTATTAAGAGATTCGAATTTAACGTGTTACAAAGTAGAGAGCGAAAGCATACGACCCTCTCGTACTTCGTACGGGTCTAAACGGTTTGGTTGTTCTATGTTTGTTGTAGGGGATTTACTTTGAGGCCATCATTTTACGGGTAAATTATACAAATAAGAACCACAACATCAATGGTAAAGAAACGTTTTCAACCAATTAGACATCAAATCAAACGAACAAAATTATTCACTCGTTCGTCGTCAGAGGGAAACTTGTCAACAGGTCATTTTAGATTAGCATTTCCATATGCCACTCTATATTCTTGTTCTAAGACTCGGGACACATTTTATTCATATGAATTTACGTTTCTCATCAATAAATTTTTATTTTATTAAATTATATGGTCGGCGTTTATATTGATGTTTTGAATTTATTCAAATCTGTTATTTCACAGTCAAGCAAATACCATTAAAACGCCCATAAAATTCCATTTGTCTCTCTATATGTATGTATAGATGGGACCCGTAAATACCATTTTATTTTCCATACAAAATGTATGTAATTATTTAGAGTTCAATTTACTCACACACAATATTCTATTACATTCATTGCTCACATTCACATGTGCTATCTAATTTGTGTTTTGCAATGATAAAAAAATAATGAAACGAATGAGGTGAAAAAAAAACATCCCTCCCAATATAATGAATCTCTCTCGATGTTATCTCTATCTATCTTCTATACGTGTTACATATAATATAAACGTGAAAGAATCGAGGGGGTAGCCACTAGCTAAAAATCTGTCCCAACAATTCCATATTCCCACTAATAAATTACAAAAGTTCCAGTTCTTCCTCTTCCTCGCTTTGCTTTTGTCAATGACTAGTATTTACAAAAACTATCCTGATTTTTTAGTTAGCTTAACTTTCAGGGTCAGGGGCGTTCAGATTAATTTACTCTATGGTCGGGATATGTTCTCCACGATCTCGTTACAGGTCTCATATTCGCCACACCTTCTTTTTCTTCTTGCGTCAACCCATACCGCTGCGCTGTTGCTCTTGTCGCACTTGGTTAGCCTCAAGCTTTGGTCTTCCTCTTTCACGAACTGCGGGGATTTCTATCGATAGGGTTTAATGGGTGGAATAATTCCACATCAGTTCAAAAATTCCACGAAATTAGAAAAAATCCATTTTTAACTTCCAAAAATTCCATTGGCCTGTCCCAAAAATTCCATTTGAGGTCACCCCCTCGGAATGAATGGACGTTCGATATTCCCATCAAATACATTTTAATCTGAAACATTGATGTTTACTCGGGGTAAACACATAAAGCATAAAACACAGGGAAAAAAGTCAGCAACAACCAAAACAACACAAACAGTGGACTGTGTGTGGAGTACAATCAATGGAAAAGAATACAACAAAATAACCAATTGAGATGAAACAATTTATAGATTTGGTATACGGAATTAAGATTTTAGAATAGCAAAAATAGAAACCTGACCGACATATACATATACAAAGATACAATCATGTTTATCTGGATTGTGTGGTTTAACGATTTGTGTAGAACAACGAAAACAAATGCTCTACTTTATTTAGCGTTTATGTTATATAGGTTGAATGGGTGCCATTTACTGGTGACACGGTGTTCAAAAAGTGATTTTATTGAAACGATGACGAATGTTTTATTTGGATATAAAAGTGAAGCAAATCAAACAAGTCAGAGAAAAGCGATGGGTGACGCACTTCTGAGATTTTGGGGATAATTAGAATAAATTTAAGTACATCATCCCTCGAAATTTACCATCCTGAAGTTAATATGTCTCGGTGAGAGTTTTCAGATTTTTTATCGATAATTTTTAGACCCGTACGAAGTACGAGGGTCTAATGCCTTTACTCTTACGTTTGTAACACGTCGATTCCGACTC
>JANTFA010077782.1:0-25090 GCA_026413405.1 Phytosciara flavipes | reverse complement strand
ACGAAGAAAATAAATTCAACCTGTGCTATTGCAGTCCTTGCCTTCGGCGCGGACAGCAACTCTCGCACACGGTTAAATTTTTTTCTTTTCGTCCCTTGTGATCCAAATAACTATTTCTATCACATTTGACCATGAAAATATTGTTCGTATGAAGTGACAGAAGACCGACTTGCCGACAGCGACAGTAAACAAGAAATTTGCTCAAATCCACGCTCTATACAAACGACGTGAGTGAAAGTGGTTAAAATCGACCAAAATGGGAGATCTTGGTCCAGAGCGATTTCATTTTAACAAGCATCCTGGGGAAGAATGTTCTCATTCAAATTCTGAATGTTCTTAATTTTAATGTTTTAATTAAGTTGCTGACCTATTTTATCTAGCCGAACAACTAGCTCAGAAAAATGTAAAAATATCTGCTTGCAGCACCAGAAAATAACAATTCGTCTCGCCACATTATAATATCGATAATGTGCTGTGATGGCGCGACCTTTCGGAGATCTTTCAACACAAAATGTAATTTCCTCTACGGCTTTAACATTTCAATAAAGAAAAAAAAAATTCTTGTCGCCCATTTCAACTGCTTTGGCATTCTGTGTATCACTCTTCGACTCAGTCGAAACGACACTATCACCACTAACAATCTACTAACAAAGCAGTTAACATTTCCACATCGTACGGAACAACAATACGAATTTGTGATAGATTTTCATTCATTTATTCACGCCCGTTTACATTAACCACATTGATAAACAGTCTGATTTCATTTGTAATGGGGTCTGTTCGTAAATAACATGATGGCAATGGAAGCAGGAGCTATGACAACATCCATGCAATTTTTTGCAAAATGAAAGTTTCAAACTCTCACTGAATGGTGTGATGTCTCTTTTTTCCAGATTTTCGAGTAAATAAATTTTGTGGTGAACATCTACTGATTGGACCAGAAAAACAATCCGGCGATGAATTTACAAAACCGCACGAACGAAAGGGAGAGCCTGTAGCTGAGGCACGCATACAAACCGATCAGAGTTTCCATCATTTGAAAATAATAAAATCAGGCGACACTAATGATCAACCGATTTCCGTGGATGCGTCTGTCGCTAACGAAAATGACAAAAAGAGGCGGAAAAATCAACGTGTCTATTCACAGGTAACACCCAACACTCATTCTTTTTGTGCATGAAGTATGTCTGCATGAAAATTCGCTTTATGTAATACCGAACCGGACACATTTTCATGTCGTATATATTTTAGGACTTTCGGATATTGAAAATTCTACCCAGCAATGCAGACGATACGAGCGATATAGGAAAAATCGGAAATGAAATTTATTTCAAAAAAGACGAAAACGAGATTGAAGATAACCGAATGCCTTTTTCGACGGTGCATGAACCGTTTACGGAAGTAGTGACTCATGCTGAACTAGATGCGAATAACGAAGTAGAAAACGATATTTTACAAAATGAGAATAGTGACTGGAATAAATATCGAACCATTTCCACAACGTTAAATCCTCCGAGCAGACCAACTGGAACGACAACAACGATTCCGGTTACATCACCAACTACTTATGAAAATTCATATACTCACAACACATCTACCAATAGAGAAGAGAATCCACTAAGCGAAAACGAAACGATACAAGAGGACACGTTAGACAAGAATATTTCGAACGAAATTATACAAAGAAATGAAACTAGTCAAAACAACCGGCCATTATTCACGGACAAATTGATGAATAAAGGCAATTTAGCCATAGATGGACGGCCCATTGGACATGACCGAACAGTGATATCGACACCACCCACAACGTACCATAAAAAAATCTACAAAGAAACTTCTGTGATAAAATTGAACGACATACTGGATGGGTCGACGGATGGTTGGGACGATGAAGCCGATTACAGTTACGAAGACTTTGCCGTTGAATATAACGGTCGTACCGTCATTCGGCAAAACAAAATCAGAAATCATACCAGCCATCAGACATCCATTTTCAAAAAGCCACTGCTGCAAGGCTTCTTAGCGTCAACTGGCTATCCGAAATTCTACATTGGCGAATCCAATTGCAGTTGGAGAATATCGGCTCCCATTGGCCAAAGAGTTCGCATTACCATTTTGGACATAAATTTGAGATGTAAGCTCACCTTTCTTCATTCCATTGAGGCTTCAGTGCATTTCAAATTTAATTCCTTTTTCAGACGACTTTATATGCAAAGATTTCGTTCAAATAGTTGACTTGGAAATTGGTAGAATGCTGTTCAACAGCTGCAGTGAACACGCTCGACCGATTCAAGTGTTGAGCGATTCTAATCACATTTTGGTATGTTCTGCATTGCTTGCATTTATTTATGTTTTAGTTTGATCATTTGAATTCTGATAAAAAACACATCATTTGCATATGACCGACCTATTCTTTTAATGTGCAATAGATCAGTGTGAATACAACGTCAAAGGTTGCGTATCCGAAGAGGGGTGTTCTGCTGCACTACACAGGTACGTTCACGTTTGAATATTTTCTAATTAAAAATGCATAAATGCAGATTAGGTGTCGGAACGAAGGAAACGACATGTATTTCCTTTGCGATCCATTAAAAGGCGTTACATTCAAATTTATAGAACAGAGTACAGTGTGGATTGTGTTCGTTCATTGCAGTTTTACCTGAGGCTATCTGAAATTGGCTATCTATGTTGAATTCCTTCAATGATTAAACGTTGAGATAGAAGTAAATTGTGCTAGAACACAGCGTTGAATAGGTGAAACAGGTCACTTACAAGAACCCTTTACTTTTATTACGAGCACGGTTTTATTATTCATTTTCCATAGAACTATTGTTGTATGTTGGAACAAATGAAGTAAAAGATTTACCGTCAAAGAGATGGCCACAATGAGTTGACTTTACTTTTCCGTAGTTGATGGTCAGTTGAATGAAAAAGGAAAGCTAACTTTGAGCCTTTACTTGACTCACGTGACGCTTAGGGTTCGTGCAATGACGTCCACACGGCTTTCTAGATCTTCGAGCCCCCTCCCTTTGTCTGCATATTACCTATACCTACAACATGACTCGTCTCGTTTTCTCAACAAACCCCTCCTTCTCTTATGTGGACGGCATTATTTCACGAACCCATATAGGTTCGGCGCTTCACAGTAAAAACAAATTGTGAAGACGATTTTGACAGGAAGGGTCGGTATGAAAATCCAACATAACAACAAAAAATCATCTTAAGACTTCCGGATGAGAAATGGTTCTCCAAATGGGAGGCATTTAAACATGCTCATACACCCGAGGAGACTTGTAATTTTTAGTGTGAACCATAAATCAGTAAGCTGAAACGAAATTAACCTTTCAAACACGGCAGACGTGTCACCCTGTAAATCTATGACTTCAATTTATAACAAGACATGACCCGAGTTTTCATACAAAGTCTTACACTTATCTGTTTAACAAAAAACATTCAACTTAGAATTCTCTTCATTTCCGTTGATGCATCGTAATATGCATGCAGTTTTTGGTGGTAAAAGTGTTGTCGTTTTTCACGGAAAGTTTATTGTTTCCAACAGATAAGAACCCCTTCAAATGTAATAAATCGTTCTAAAAAGTAAGAACAACCAATCCAACGGTATCCGTATCCGTATCCGTAAATAACTTTCAGAGCCTAACTAAACACTAACGATCAGTCGTTACAGTGGATTTAAAGTTTCCTTTTTGCTAGTTCTGCTTCGGAACAAGCGCAGAATGTCCTGACAACAACACAAAAACAAACCAAACTTTTGTCCGTGTATTAAACATAGAATCGGACCGCAAACAAACGGTTTGTAAACCCATTCAAGACAAATACCACAACAAGAACTGCTTAAGAACACACATCGACAGAATATAATATTTAGCTCCCTTTATGCGTCTATACGAACAGCCGAACAGAAATGATTCCGTTGTGATGGTGTTCGTTTTCTAATCAACACAAATACAACGCACTCTCTCTAACCAACAGTATTTTACATTCTAGCATTAGGTTGTCTGACCCCCTCAGCACCATTGCACGGTCGCCTTGTTCACAAATCAGAAAACTCAGCCAAATATATATGCGATCCAACGTTTGTCTTCCCCGATACAGCTGTTTCCAGTCGTGAATTGATTTGTACGTCGAGCCACACGTGGGACAAAGTGCTGCCAAATTGTATCGGTAAGTTCAATTAAGTTCAATGAAAATGATCAATTACATTCGTCAGGTGTATTGTGCACCAATTGGCACGGCAGTTTCATTCAGTAAAATTTACAGAATTCGTTTACAGTAGCTAGTGATAGGCAAATTGAATTGAATTTGGTTTGTCCTGATTAATTGAAGATAATTCGGTTTGCTCAGTGATAAAGTGTATAATACAACGTCGTATAAGTCTCTGCCAGTATACTCAATGGAGATAGTGGAGTTCACCAATTTTTTTTATATTTTTGATTGGTGCTACTCTACGCAGTGTAAATTCCATTAATTGAATTGAATAACATTAGCCAGAGTCGTTGATTGGCTGTGATTGTGAAGTCGTATAAAACACCATAACGAACTCCATATAATCAATGCATTGCCACCATCAAAACCTTTTTTATTTTTAAACTAAATTCAGTTCGACCAGACGCTGGCTGTTTAGTTTTTGTGTGTCTACAAACATTCGTATCTCGATGCACATTCATTGTAAATTTCGATGTGAAATCGATTTCCTTTTGAATCTTTTTTTTTTAACTCAATTTTTGTATGCATAAGATATGCAACAGTAAGACGTATTGTGTGGGTAATTGAACTCAACATTCCGATCCTCAGTCAGTTCTTGTTTTTCAGTCTGTTCGTTCTTTTGCATTTTGGTTGTTATTTCAACATGCATATCGTTCTGTACAAATTTCGAATATATTTTAATGAGCACATTCTACAATGAACTGGCTTGTATCGTTGTTTGTGATAACGAACCACACTTCACGTTGAATCATCGAACTCATGAATGACGGGTTCTTAAGCTAGAGTGGAGCGCATTAGTGAACAGAAGTTGCAGCAGAGAGGGAACAAATGCACATTTTAACATTTTGCAACACACAATTTTAGAAGCAAATCTAACTTAAGGCTGCTCTACTTCATGATATCAAAACATTGCTTTGTGGTTCACCAGTCCCACCCACTTCTCTTCCCTCCTTTACATACTTCAATAATGCAAACAATTGAATACCCATATGATGAAAAATGTTTTACAAAAAGGGAGGGTAGATAAGTGGCTGAAAAGGTGTTTTCGATGTAAAGTCTAATGTAGACGTTGCTGTACATGTGCCAAAATTCGATCCATCTTAGAATGGGAATTGACAACTGGTACCAGAACAGATTTGAAGTAAGTAGTCAGAATTTGTCATAAAAACTAAGTTCTGAATACTGGTATAATACCACTGGGGGGTTCAATTGTCCGTAAAAAAAATCTGTTCTGGTGAATGTTTATGGTGAGTTGGTCCAATATAGCTCCGATTCCTCAAAACAACAAATTTACAACTATGAATGTGATGTGATCTTAACTAATTAGAGCAATTTAAATGGAGGCTGACTTTCAACAACAATGTTCATTGAATGAAACGCAAAACGATTCCGACTAAACTTCAATTCGTTTTTGTTTTAGAAAAATCTTCTGCACGTAGAAGCGGTATCATAACTGTCTCGCAATTTAATCACAAAAAACACAAGGCAACAATGGCTGAAGATGATACGATGAACAACATTATCATTCCGTCATCCGTTATCGCTATCTTATTTATCGTGAATGCCCTGGTATTTCTAGCAATCATGCGTTGTAGACAGAGGTAAGAGAAAATCTGAGATTACTTCTCACAAAACACAATAAAATTCACACACACACACAAAAAATGGCAAAATTATTGTTTCAGAAAACGAGGGCTTGATTACGATCATCACGAAATGGCTCAGCTCTAATTCCCCGACATCCGTTTCTTATATCAATTTGTAACTCTCCAAGTTCAAAAATAAAATTTACAAAAAAAACAAACGAAACAAACAAAATATCCTGTAGAATTAATAAGAGATCTGATATACAAAAATGCACCTATTTACGTAGCCAATTGAAAACTAAATATTTGAGAAAAAAATGAAGTTTATTTTGCTCGCAATTTATATTTTTTGTAAACGAAAAACCACTAGAAATAATCACTTGGATCTCTACAAGTTCTAAATGTTGCTTTTGAAAAAAACAAAATTGTCTAGGCCATATCGTTGGATTGAATGTGATGGGAATTTCCCATTGGGAAAAATGAAGCGAAAACAAAGAGATAAAATTAAACAAAACAAAAAATGGGGAAAAATAATAAAAATTTCAATATTTTTGCGTTGTATACCTACGTAACGTTTTTGTATATTTTTCAAAGTTGCTTCTTTAATTAAAAAAAAAAGGTTGAAAGAAATTCCAAAAATGTTTTTCATTTTCCAGAAGAGTATCTATTAAAAGACTGGAATGGGAGTTGTAGGCAAGATGCGAGACCTCTGGTCTCAAATGCGCCACTTCGTTGTGAAAGCGATGATATATTGTGTAAGTCATCAATTGCTTACAGCTCTACTTTGTTTGTAATTCTACTAAATACATCAATTGCATCCGTTGGACTAATGCATTCTCGTTGGCTCATGGCACTCACATTTTCAAAAAGTGTAAACCCTACAAATTACGTGCAGCTTTGTCTTTAAAGTCGGCTTCGAAGTGTTACAATCGTGATATCGTTCTGTACTTCTTTAGGTGATAATCACCATGTGAGCTAAACTTTGTTGAATAATTTATCTGTGCGTAAATCGCATCGACGAAGAACACACTTTGAGTAACCATAACTACTGGTAAATCATATTTATCGAAGCAGCGGCCCATCGGCAAGTAAGGTGAACTTGAAACAACTTTTACCTAAAAGTATAAATACATGGGACTTTTTCATGTGAAGTCATCAGGGGTACTTTAACGATGATTCTCATCTCATGCAGAAATTAAAATCGCGGCCGCGGATCATTTTTTGAAAAACCACTACTTTTGTGATAAAAGTATAACTCGGCAAACAAAGGCGAACTTTCTTACGCATATGTTTTAGATTTTTCTAGCTCCAATCAACTTTGTTCATCTAGTCCGAGAGCAGACCTTCGATCCATACCATATACGCCATATTATGAGAGTGAAACAATAGCACTTTTGACTCTAGAAGAGCTGCAAAGTACCCTACAAGGAAATATTGCGGAGTAGCCTTACGTAAACAGCATTGTGGGACCAACGAGACCTCAATATGACCATAGATTGTTGATGTAAATGGTTTTTCGCAATTTTTGAGGTCTATTTGAACGTTCCTCTATTTTAGTTTTCTATTTCTCGCAAAGTGTCTGTTTTGACGTTGCAATATATTGAACACAAAGACCAATAGATATTGTTTTAATTTATTCAGACGGGGTAACAAGTCAAATCCAACAAAAATATGGCTCAAGTGACTTACAATCAGTATCAGTGACGCAAGTCCCTTGTACATCTTTTCTAAAAAAAACCAATAGAAATTTATCTAAACCTTGCGCAGCAGAAATTTCAACAAAGAAATTGCGTCACATTGAGAACACGTAAGCTTGTTCTAACTTGGCGAGGTCGACTAGTAACAGGCAGACTAATATGATTTAAAGCTCTAGACAAAACCTGACCTGTTTCGAGCGGTAAAAGATTAGGTGGTAGTGGTGAATGATATCAATATTCCAGAACTATAAAGTGAAACTAAAACAAATTTGCGTTTTTTGTTTGTTATTAATTTCGCCTATGATGCTTTATTTAAATAAATATATTGTATAAGTACATACAACACAGTAACACTTCTTTTTTTTTGGTTGTCTTGTTAGTCTATAATAGAATTTACTCTACGTATATCAATATCCAAACAATTTCCCAAGAAAATATCCTAATTTTCATTGTCTCATCACTCAGAATTTTTTGAATTCCGTTTTGTTTTCATTTTTTTTAGTAGGCAGCACAAACTTTCTTTTGTTTAATTTTTTCATTTTTTTTGGTTTATCGTCGAGCGAATTTAAGATTTTTGTTTTACTGGAACTTTTATTGTTCCGAGTAGAAATTAGTTTTTTTTTAATTTATTAAATAGTTCCTTTTTAATTGATTATTACACTTTTAAAAATTTAGTTTCGGTTTTTTAGTCTAATCTTTTTCCTTGGTAATTCTTTTCCTTTATTTCTTTGGTTTCTTTTAATAATTTTCTTTTTATTGAGTGTATTTCGATGAAGGCGATTATTTAATGTTCTCTTTCAATTCTCCACAATTCGCGCATCATTAGTGCGTCATCGGCGTATGTCAATGCCGCTGTACCATAATGACATTTGTGATAATCTGTCAACAATTCCATTTGGCTGAGGGTTGTGGATCTCGTTGGGAAGCTGACAATATTTTGACTGAAGTCGATGACGCACTAATTGTGTGTTCACTTTACATTTTTTATGAATGCAAAAAAATCTATTTTGATAAAATGAAATGTAAAGGAACTTGAAAAGAAGGAAAAGCAAAAAAAAATCATGGAAAAATATTTACTTCAAGACTTTTTCAAGTTACAGATAATTGAAATGCCAGACAATTATAAATGCTAATTAGTTAGGGTTCTTAAATACTACAAGCGAAATGACTACACTTGCCCGTGAATGTTCATTTTGAAATTAAACAATTCTCTTGCCAGCAGTCGAAAATTTGTAATCATACATTTTCAACAGGGAAACAGATAATTAGTGCCCTAAACAAAAAATACGGCAAATCATCCGAAATAATTTTGAGGTCAAATTGATATTCTGAAACAAAAGGTGATCTGAAAATTGATTCGTTTAAATAGCCCGGACGTTGATTGCACATATTGAGCTAGTTCAAATTTATGAAAAATATACAAAAAATATGACTGACACGATAAATTAAAAATTATTTCGGCCGTTAATTCAAAAATCGACGTTTCAACGGAAACGCTTTGATTTGAATATGTGTACGTTACTGGTCAAACAAAATAGGATATTGAAGACCTTTAAAGTGGCATCATTTTTGTCCTATTGGATAAGATCAAATGTCGCCAGTATGGTCTACCAAGTTTGCAGACATCGAAACGAAAACTTGAAAGCCGGTACGTTTAATGCAGATAAGAAGCTCAATTTCATATCCGCAGGCAAGTGTCAGCTCGTCAAAGAGGAAATCATCGAATCAAATTGAAGTTTCCATGTTCAGTTTTAATTTTCCATTTGTTGAAATTCTTTTGTTTTAAATCTAAATAGCGAAACTTGTAAAAATAAATTTGGTTTCATTCGAAAACGGTATCGGTTTACAAAAATATATTTCATTTTAAGTACGTAAATTCTATTTATTGTTTTTAAATACTATTACTATGATGGTAGTAAGTACATGAGTTTAACGGTTGCTTAGGACTTGTTCTGCTGGCTTTTTGGATCTTTCATACTTTCTTTTCTCTCTCGCCCAACCTTCTCAGAACGTAAAAGTTTAAAAAAAATGAATCTGAATGCGTGTCTAGACAGCGTTATTTATGTGAACCAATCGTGGTAACGTAAATACAAAAAATATGTTTCAATGGAATGACTAGGTAAAATTTAAGGCAAAAAACGGACTCTGTTTGTAAAAGAAAAAACTAATTAATTTACTGCCGATTCAAAATTCATTACGATAGAGTTAACATAGGTGAAATAAAGTGTTTTTGGTTAACCCTTTGCTTCTATTTAAGCTTCTATTTAACCATTGATGAAATTCATTACCTACGAATAAGTCCAAACATTTCATAAATCAACATAGAGTTAAACTACATTTTATTTCGGTGTATTACATCTACGCATCTCTTTCGTACACTTCCACGAGTAAAGACACAAATTTAAATAACAAAACGAATATTTTGATTTCCTCAACCATATGTAAGTCCAGGATGAAAACGTTGGATGTGAGATAAGTGGTATTCTTCTGTTTATCTTAAATAGTTTGCTGTTGTTTCGTTTTACATAGTATTTGCATTAAGTTTCAACTATAACTGGTTGCATCTACTTTGTCATAATTGGTTTTTTCTCTATTTTATTCAAATATTTTTAGTAGAACACCATAAAGGTTTATGCGTACGTACGAACGATTCATACGTGATACGTGAAATTTAACTTTAAAAAAATAGTTTGAACAATGGATGGTTTTTAATCGACTTTTAAAACATCAGTTTGAGCTAAAAAGTGTCCTACGGTATGCCTCCAAAATGCAACGACTTTTTATAATTTCGTGTGATCTTCGAAACGTACAACTCATGAAAAAATTTTCGAAATGGTGGCCCCTTATTTTTGATTTAACACTGCCTTAAAGCCAACGGCCGCCAGGCACATTTAAGTCGACTGCCAAAAATGCGTCACACAAAAGTTATTTTTTAAATTTGTGCACTTTAGAGGCAAACCGCCTAGAAATGTTTTGGTTTAGAATGATGCCTCACGACAAATTTGGGAAAACTCCAACTAATCATTGCACTTAAAAATGGTTTTGTGTTAATTTTTACCATGAGTTTTTCGTCCTAGTATTCAATTGTTTTATTATCAATTTTTAAATCAAATTTGGCATTACGAGTGACATCTCTAAAATCATGTTTGGTGTGTGCGTTACATTACCACTGACAAATTATTTCTAGAAAATAATCAATTGAAATTTTTGAACTGATCAAATTCTACATAAATGTAGTAATCCATGACCTTCTTTCGTGACTAACAAACTTTTAAAAAAATATCTCGAAAGCTATGGAACTTTTCTTAGATGATGTTGGAGTCATTTGAAAGCGGATCAATAGTATACCAGTTAAGGTTCCATGAAGGTTGCTCTAAGAAAAGTCTCGGCGATTCCGAGCTATTAACAAGACCCAATTTCGTTACTCATGAGACATGCCATGGAATTGGCCATATTATTTTTGACGACATGGACCATCTAATAGCCCCACACACATTATTATTCAATTCTTCCTTGATATAGAATGTCCAGCCGAGTGATAAGTAGGTAATACAAATAGATAGGGAGGTTTCTAGTGTAAAAAGTGATCAGTTATCGCAGCGATGACATTGTCTTATATTAGCAAAACGTATGTTAAAACTAATGAAGTAGAAGATTTTGAAAACAATTTAGATGAAAAGAAGTAGCAGGCTGGATAGCTATACTGGAGGATATGCTCTTTAGCAGTTTGTGAAAATCTTAACGAATTTCCACCTTTTTTTGCTCTCACAGTTTTGTTAACGATGATGACTGCGAACAGAGTTTTTTTTTTTAAATATTGAAAAACAGAAAAACTGTAGTTGAACCTTGTCCAATAGGCGAGTAGTTTACAGAATGAGTGAAAATGTGGTGTCATTTTTATCAAAAAGGACGAAAGCTGCATCAAGATGTGAAAAATGAGATCATATACATCATCCACCTGACATAATTCAATTCTAATCTAGGAAGTCAATATGTTAAATGCTTTAAGTGGTTGACAAATTAAATGGTAAACTGAAGTATAAAGAGTATCAAGTTACATTTAAACCAACCTAGGTTAGTTTCTATTCTTCGCAGGTAGTATGAAATTAAACAAAAGCCAGTGGTAAATAGTTCTACAACCAAAATGTACACTTGCAATATTATACAAGGACCCTGTGTGGTGTTTATAAGCGCTTTTCCATTGTAAATGAAAATTAAAATCAATGCAACTAATGGTAAAATAATTATTTCTACATTCACTTCTTTAAATATCCACCCGATTGCCACGGTTCGACTCAACGTCATCGTCTTCGTCGTCGTCGTACTCGTCATCATCATCATCCGTCGAACTTAAAGATAGCAAAGATGTTGACTGCTGCGGCGAATCGTAATGACGATTTTGACGTGGTGTTAATTTCGGCAACAATGCGGTTCGTCCCTTTGTCGATGATTTCTCTCGGTCCGGTAATGATTTGGAATACATTTCTTCCGGAATTGTATCTCTGTTTGGTGTTTTGAGTTTCAAGAGTTCGGTTAGGTGTGTTCTAGTTTACCAGATTTTCGTTTAGTCATGTTTTTTGTTACAGATTAAAAACAACAAGTTCATGCGTGATTGCGCGTACATATTTTGTGCTTTAATTTACAATTACAGAGTTTATGATGCAGCTTGAATACATGCAACATTGAACATGCATACAACACCGATTGATTACATTTTAATAAATTGAATAAAATAAAACTCCGAAGCTTTAAGTAGAAGCTGAACGGACATCAACAGCTAACAAAAAGTTCAACCTTTTCGAAACGACTGGCTCATCTGTTATCAGCAGCAATGATCTGCGGTTAACGTGAAGTGTGTGCAGAGAAAAGTTTTTTTTTTCAATTAAACACTGCGTGATACTTTGAACAAATGACGTAATAGGACTCGTGCAATAATGACGTCCACACGGTTCTCCACATTTTTGAAATCCACCTCTCCGCTTCGCCCACATTACCATACCTACAATATGGCTCGTCTCGTATTCTCCCCCCACCTCACCCACATAAGAGTGTACGACATTATTGCAAGAACCCATGGATTTACTGCCGTTTTTAAAAGGTTAAAAATGAGAACATATAGACGTAATAGTAGTTTATTGTACTGGTTACGGCAAGTACTTGAGAAATGAAAAATTACAGCATATGTCATCAGGTAATGAATCATTTCCCTGTGGTGCAGCGAAAAATGTGTTATTAACAGTTTTTGTATAATGAACATTTGTGATTGCATGACAATCATTCACTGCTACATGAGGAATCTTTTTAAGACATGAAGATTGAATTTGGTAAAAATAAAATTTGCACTTTGTTGTACATCAAATCTTTTTTAGACCTTTTTGTAAGACTGCCTAGTGTGTTTTATGCTAGGTGAAAATATTTACAATTCCTTAGCTAAAGTCAAATTTGCCGACACCATGCCCACGCGACATATATCTTTACGTAGGATTTGCTTTCTTATTTACATAGCAAAATCATATGAAAACATCGTACGTAACTGCTTCCGAATTGTTGTGTTGATAAGTGGGAACTCATTACTCGTCTATGGATGGAGCAGTTATCAATCGTCAAAACAACAACAGGAAAGCAGGAATGTAATGTTCCATTATTTCATTCTTATTGAGTAAAATAAAACCAATCTTGATGGGACTACATCAATCTGGAAAAAAACGGGCTGTCGGATCACGAGTTCGAGCCCAAAGAGTGAGTTCATGTGAAGCTACTCGGCCGTATATTGACTGTAGAATTTTTGGCCAATATCTTAAGTAAATTTCAACTGATCCTCATCAATTTTGATGTTTGAAAGGTAACGACGTTAGTGAAGCCGTATTATTGTTCCGATATTGTTATAGCAAAATTGTCGATAAAACTAATGAAGTAGAAGATTGTGTATTAACGAATCAAAAATGCTTAGATCAGAAGAAGTAATAGACTCGATAACTTTGCTAGGTTGAACAAGATTTATTATTTATTTTCCTGTTGAATAGTTCAATGCTTCAGGTCATCCTACTAAAATGAACTTTATAAATGAGCCTGTTGTACAGAAGCATTTTTCATTAAATTTGCATCCACACAGATAAATATTAACAGTTAATAAACAGCATACTTGCTGATACCAGACTAAAATGAAAGTGTTCAAATAGATTTGTAATGCTTTAACGTTTTTTTTGAAAAAGGGAATGTTCAATTCGTCTAAAACTCGGAACTGTCAAATTAACAACGAATATCAAATAAATTGTAAACAAAGTTGAAACTCTTTGGTAACAAATGAGAATGTCCACTTCAACTTTACTTATTTTCTTGAGCTACATAAAGTAAAATCAAATCAAAGGATAGGCATTATAGACAAAAGGTACATTCGATTCTTATGCAATTGGTGCGCTTGAATATTGGTTTTATAACAATTTTATTTGTGACTGGCTCGACGTCCAGTCTCGATAAGCCTGCAAGATAAGCGTATTTTTTCGGATAAACATGCAAATCCCACATGCTGGGAGTTATGATTTATTCACATCGAAAATGTTTTCTCACTATTGTTCTAACATGATGCTCAAAACGTGAATGGTGACACACGAATATGTACGTCTAGTATTCATTGACTTACCCAGCTACTTCTAGCAATGAACCGCGCCGATTGTTCCGTCGATGACTAGCCGTCACCGCAAACGGACCCATATGACCAGCCGTTGAGTCTAGGAGTAAGGCACCAGTTGGATCTGTTTCAGTTTCGGTTTCAGCTATGGGCGCAACTCCACATATCGACGCTGAGCGTCGATCGGGTCGAACAGCTGGTGCACGGAAATTTGATGGTCCCAGTTCAACCGATAATTGGCCAGCCAGTGTCGGATCGGAACCAGCGCTAGTAGCGTCATATGATCCAGAACCGGAACTTTCACGTCGGAAGAGACCTATCACAGACTTAACCGGTCTAGGCTTAGATAGCCCACCTTTTGTTTGTTTTGTTTATGTGTTGTTTAACGGAGATAGAGAAGGGTGAAAACAAACGCTAGTTAGGTGCAAGCTAACATTGTGTACTAGTCAATTACACAAGCGAGACTTTTCATTATCATTTTAAACAAAAAAATTCTAAATTAAATTCCGGCTAGTGACAGTGACAATGACCAACGTGACATGACAACGCATGATATTCAATTCAGATTAGGTGCGATGCTTTAGAGAACCTCAAGCGATTTTCCATTTCAGCAAACAGCCTCAAAAAATGCGAATGAAATAAAAGTCACAGATTTTATATTAAACATCGTTGCAATTCAGTGCTTTGACATGGCATCTCGTGCTTTGAAATTCATGGTAATTTCTAGTTAACTTAACTACTGAGAATGTTAGTTGATGACATCTTTAATTGTGTGGTGAATAAGATGATAGTTTCGACTTGGGTTGTTGCAGTTAAATATCAAAATTAAAAGTGAGACACCTGTGCTCCTCGAGTGAAATATATATTTGATTAGAATTATCCTTAACTCCTCCTGAAGTCCTTAACAAGAAATTTCGGAGAGAATCTAGAGAGATTCACTAGAAGAATAGGAAATATTATGAAGAAAATGTTTTCGACATTAGATTTTCATTTGCCCATGCATTGTTTGTGAAGGAGTTTTATAAATCAAAGAGTCGACACTTTCTGCGTTAGCCCTATTCATGACACGTAACTAATTATTTTAACAATTACAATACTGACATCATTTCAAAAACATGGAATCGCTAGGGTTAAGGACAATAAAACTGCATTCCATTCAAAGGGTCACAATTAAATAAACGAATCTATTCACTTTTTCCAAAGGGACTAACCGAGCAAGAAAAATTGTATGATGTCATCTAGTCAATTCATTCCGTAGCAACTTGCTAGGGAATTTCAAACACCTTTGGGCAATGCACTAAAGGAAACATTAATAAAAGATTTTTCTCCATAACTTTCGTCTCAGGAAACCAGGGATGACTTAAAATTAAATCACATAAATCATGCCACAAAGCCATAAATTGTTTTTTGTTAAAATGATTGCAATGAAAAATGGGTCATGTATTTTGTAAAATGTTTTCTATTGTAAACGTTTGAGATGCCATCGTGACCGACTATATATTTTTAAAAATAGTCAATTAAGAAAGCACATAACTAGGGCACATTTCCATTCATTTACCAAAAATAAAAATTTTCAATAAAATGTGCCCAGACTCGGTGTCGTTTACTCTAATTCAAAGATAATAAAAATAGAAAAAAAGACTCTCGTACCTAAGAAAGTTGCACTTGGTGAATTATACGCTAAATACTCTTTATTTGAAGCCCATGCAGGAAACTCATTTTGTTTTAAAGCACCACCATTATCGTCGTCTTCATCATCTCGCTTCCAGGGTAGCTGTGACTCAATCGCTGTTGGTGTTGTAACTCTAGTGTTCTCACCTTAACGAATTCAAGTGGTAGGATTATTTCAATTGATCAAAATTTGTTTTTTTTTCTAATTACGACAGCTTACTTTCTGAATCTCTTGACAGTCTTTTAATAACATTTTCCTCAGTTCCGGGAATAGGAACATTGTCCGATTTGTCGCCAACTAAAAATAGTTAAATGATATTCCTTCAGAAAGCAGACAAAAAACTTAAACATTTTTCTAAGTTGTCTTTGTGATGGAGTTAGTTCAGTTTTTAGGTAGATTTATCGCATGCAAGCACATACAACTCAGAATTTGAACATTTAACATTGCAAAGGAAGATTTACACAAAATGCAAAGAAAGTAAATAGATTCTCTTAAATCAAAGGTGACACCAGGAGAAGTAATATTTAATGCTGTTGACAAAGGTGACCTTGATCCGGGACCTTGAAAGTGCTGATATTTTAATTTTAAATAAGAACATCTAGGACTGATCGAAAAACCTCATTAGTTTTGATTATTAATCTAGTGTCATCTTACATATAGCATCAAGAATGTTACAACTTATGACGTACAAGACTTGAGTTTGTGTAAATATATTTAAGCGTAAGAAGTAAAAGATTCTATTGAAAACTAAAATGAGAAAACGGATTATTCAAGACGTTTTCCTAAAGCTGGGTCTCAAATTAGCCGCACAGATAAGATTAAATGTTACTTCTCTACTGTTCGTCCGAATGGTGGACGGAAAAATATATTGTGACGTTGCGACTGTAGAAACAGCACAGCATTCAAAAACCAAATCAAAGAAATAAAAACCGAAAATAAGTAAAAATTCTAAAAATGCTGAGAAAACGATAAAATTGTTCTCAGACGTTTAAACGAAAAAACAAAATTCATTTCTGGAATAAAGTCCTTCTTTCACTATAATATGAAAAACATAACAAAATTTAGCCATTAAATGCTCGCTTATTGAGCTTAACTCTTTTTTTTGTAAAAAACGTACCCAAACTTTGGTACGAACGATCTCTACGCCAAGGAAGCATTAATTCAGCTGCGGTTGGCAAAATTTCCAAGGCAGACTTTTCCGGACTTGACTTTGTCGAATATTGTTTAACAAAACGTGCCTTAGATGCATCAAATCCCGGTAAACTTGAGATGTGGGCTATTAAGGAATTGTTATTGGCACGATCCGAATCGGCTATAAATTTTGATTGTATGTAGGATTTGATGGATTAAAAATGTTGAAATTTTGAAATAAATTTTTTTCTGTTTTAAAATAAAGAGCGAACCAATATTCATGCTAAATGGAGGTCAGAGCTAATCTCGTTCACAATGGTCTGCATTGTATTCAAATTCTTGGCGATGAATGCTTCCTAACATATTTTCGTCGTTTACTACACCGGTAAATTTACAAATGAATGGATAAGGAGCAAATGTGATAGATTAGGAGGAAGAACAAATTACTAATAGAACAATTCATTAAGTTGGTATATACTTGATAAAGGTCATGCTTGAAGCCATTACCGTTTAAATATTTTGTATAATAGACCCAGAGTCTTCGTGCATTTTCGTTCTTCATTGGGTAGCGGGAGAAGATTGACGTAACATCGTCGACATTTGGTAAAAGGGTCGAAACTTACATTGTTTCCACAGGGATTCAAATAAAACTTACAAAACTGAAAAATTTCATTATTTTCCTTCCCTGTCTCTTTTAAATAAATTTCAACTTTTTCTGCAAACTTCAATAGTCCAGTCGCATCCTTTAGATTCGATCTGTAGCTTGGATTGAAAGTCTGCTCTACTCAAATCAAATTATACAGAAATGATAATTTCTTTGAAAGTCGAATTCGATTTTGTGGGCTTAGCTTCACTGTCTATTCATCTGTTATCAACAACATTATGAAAACACATAAAAAACTCTGGCTGGCCTTTCCTTGTAAAACTGGCACAAAGGTGAAACTAATGAAAATTTCATTATCAAATCGGGGATTTTGA
Organism: Phytosciara flavipes; assembly: GCA_026413405.1. Lineage (NCBI taxonomy): Eukaryota > Metazoa > Arthropoda > Insecta > Diptera > Sciaridae > Phytosciara > Phytosciara flavipes. The sequence goes on along the minus strand of JANTFA010077782.1, from coordinate 7,174 downwards.
AGAAGTAAGAGAAAGCGTTACGTTGTCGTATTATGTGACTTTCAGACAAATAAAATTGCTAAGTTTTGGATAATTACTTTGGGACCAACTTCAAAATGAGTCGAAAAACTGAAATTTAAGATTTGATGGGAAACAATGAAATGAAAGGTAGATTTTGTCACAATTCATTGTAAATTGACGGCGCGTCGTAGCGAGTGCGACTTTTTTTGGTTGAATGAAGGAATTATGAATGAGTAGTTCGGTCGTGTTTTGGTAATGTTCAATACTAAAAATCGTTAAGAGTTTACCATGAAATGCGAAATTAAAGGAATTTACATAAAAAGATAAATTTTAATAAATTTAAGTAAAGGGTAGAATAGTTTGTGTACACTTCATTTAAAAAACAAACCAAAAAAAAATCAAAAGAAAAAGCAATTCAGGACTGAGTTTAAAATGCGTTGAGTGTGAGATTGAGTAATTGTGAAAACGAAAAAAACAGTTCCAAATTATTGTAACACCAAGTAAATTTAGTAATAATTATCAGATAGACGAAGATGAAAGGTTACTCGATATTTTGTGATTTTGTAATTTCTTTCGTTATCAAACACAATAACTAAATTAAAACAGTGTTAGCGAAATGGAAACAATTTTACTCACGAGAATATTTGGCAGTGAATGTAAGACCATCATCCCAGTCGTCGATTTGATTGCCGGTTGCTGCCTTCGCCTCGTCCTCGTGCGCTTCGTTCAGTACTTCATTGATGTAATCTATTCACGGCAAATGGATAAAAGTGGAAGAAAGCAGAAAAAACACAGAATTATTTAAAGGCCTCTTCAATCGCCCAGTACATGAAAAATGAACGAACGATGAATTTATGAGTTATTTGATGTATAGAAAAAAAAACGTGAACGGTGGTTAGATATAAATTCTAGGAGGTACACACAGCATTCCTAGGGAACTTTTTTTTTTGATGTATTTGTCAAATAATTTTTTCTTTTCATGAGTAAGCAGTAGTGTATGGTGTGTTTGATGGTAGAGTGTAAATTTAGTGGAATTTATGTGGGCATTTCTATCCAATTCCAAAGTAAAAAAAGAAACTAAAATTTTCAAGTATCTTGTAGCGAAAGTACTTGATCAATCCACTCCTAAATGGTGATAAATGGTTGTTGACACAGTGTTTCAGGCTCAGACATCCCCAAAAATTATGAAAATTCAGAAAAAATCAGTATTCGAAGTTCAGAACCAGTTTTGGCGTTATTATGAAATTCTATGCGATCAACGCAATTCAGTAGGGAACGTCACATCTTATCGCTTTTCGTTTAATAGATTTTCACTTGAGCTCACTAGGCAACAGCAGAATAAAATAATTGAAACAAATATTTTATTCTGTCAGATCTTGTTGTTCAGAAAACACGGTGACGCTTACGGTAACGGCAAAGGCAAATATGTCAATGAAGCAGAAATAAATAAATTTTGATTCGACTGTGAACACTGTTTACTAAACAGTATCAGTGACAGAAGGCAGATAGATAACTAGATTCTGGGCCCAGTCCAGTTCATTCATGGGTATATCAAACGTGGAAAAATACATCCGACTTGTATTACCACTTTTCGTTATCTTATCGACAAAGCCAATCATTAAAACCAACAGCTCAGCTCCCAATTTACACATGCTCCACGGGGTGAAGGTGTCTGACAAAAGCGTACGTTCCATACATCTTTCAAATTTTCTCCATTTCTCACTTCCATTTTTGGCGTGCAAGGGAAGTGGAATCTGGTCAGAAATGTTTATGGTATTGCTTTTCTAATTCCGTAATGATTTGCTGTTCTGTAGCTTCAACTGATCTATGGAATACTTTGGGGCAAATCACTAACTAGATTCTATTTCTTCGCTCTTCACACTGTGGAGTCCACAAGGAACGTTTACGTTTCAATTTACCATCGTTTTGACAGAGACATGTAGATATAGACATATAGATATGTACAAAAAAAACAAATTAAAACTGAGAAAAGATAATAAATAAAATGAATTGAAAGATAAATCTGTGGGCGATGATGGGTGTAGTAAATGCAACAAATCGACACTTTGCATCCGGTAAGGACTTTAACACATTTCACAAGTATTCTAAATCAGTCGATTTTATGTACCATGTCGTTATGATACCATAAAATGGCCTAAAACAAAATATAATTCAAATGAGAAGTTATTTACAAGTTTTATGATCCAACGGAACAGTGTCATTTAAACGGGGAAGTTTTGTTTGGTATAACCGAACGGTCGCATGGAAATCTTCACACACAAAAAAACCGTGGAAATTAACATTTCAACTTTACACTTATTCATCATCATCTCATCATGCTGGAAATATTATTTCAAAGAAGTAAAATATTTCACAAAAATTTAAAAAAAGAAATCGAAACGAAAAACCATAATAAAGATGTGGGATTAAATTACCTAGTTCTAATCTACGATACTTGTTAAGACTGTGTGAATGTTTTCGAATAATATTGCGATATGAGTGTGGCGTAATCGTACCCTGCGATAGTTGTTTAGCCGATGACGAACCGTTTTGCTTTATTTCTGGGAACGATACATGGTTTTTGGATGACTCCTGAAATGGTAAATCAATTTTCAATTTTAAATCATTTCAATCACATCATTTCTCTGTGCACCACATTAGAAAATCTTTTCAGAGAGCTGCGGGAATCAATTGTCTCAAGTCATTGCAAAATTTTCTAAAATTATTTCGATGGATGTTCGTTTAGGTGAAGCGATTCAAAAACTAAGTTGAAATTTGAAATGAAAAATTACTCAATTCATTGTCCGATGGTGGATTCGAACCCCCGATCATAGCTGTTACAGATTTTGTGTGTTAATCATTATTTTAAAACAGAAACTAATTGTCGAGTTTTCGGTATCTTAAAATCATATTTCCTTCAATGTATAAACTCCAGGAGAGTTGTGCGTCTTTAAAAAGAATGAATTCTACAATTATTGTTGTACGGTTTTGTGTTAATTAAGTCATAGGAATTTGTGAAAAACCCACAAAAAAGGTAAAACAAACATTTTGGACGTGGAAGTTTTGGCGGAAACTCTTTTATTTGAATGTGTGTACCTTTTTCGGTGAATTAAAGTAGTTTGAAGACCTTCAATGTTATATGTTTGAAGGACTTAGCGGGCTTCAAATGGGAAAACAAGCTTGTCATATCACGGTTGTGGTTATAATTTTCCCCTCAAATCTCTACAAATATTCATTCAGTTGGATTTTACCTTGCTACTTCCTCTTTTACTGCGTTTGTGGTGCTTCCGGTCATTCATACGACGAATATTCATGTGCATTTTGTAGTTTACTTGCTGAAAAAATAATAACAAAAATTCAGTTCAGACTTTTTCAAATACAAAATCAGCTACAAAAAAGATACATCAAAACGAGCTTGTGTGTCTTATGCAAGATTTGGCCGAATTGTGTGTAAGTTATGTTTGGTAGAATTTCGATCTATTTCGTTCTATTTTGTTGTCTACGTCATACAACCAGTAACTAGTTAGTTTTACCTGAACATTCAACGCTTACCTGAGTAGCTAAATCTCTATCATCTACAGCGTGCCGGCTATAACTAAGGCGTCGGTGCTGAAATAATATTAGAAGAGAAAGTGTTTGTTCAGTGTAAGTTTTATGTAAAAATGTACAGATTTTGTGTTGAACAAAGATATTTCGTCAGTTTATATGCTAAAGTTCAACCAAATAAAAATGAAGAACAAGACTACGCACTTCACAATAAAAATAGTTCGAAAAGCGATAGAAAAAGCTCTAAGGTGGTTCATTCCAAGTAGAAGGAAAAACAAGAAAATGAGAAAATTGATCTGGTTGTTGGTTCATTGGTACAGCAAGTCTTTTGACTTGACTTGAAACTTGAAATAGTTAAGCGTCAAAAATACGAATTCAAAACATTACAAAATATTTATGGCCCAGTTGATAGAGGCTGCGTCAAGTTTACGATTGATTATGTTTCGAAGTGACAAACAAATGATGAATACAACTAAAGAACACCAACTCGTGACTATATTTGAGATGAACCAAAACACTTCCATTGAATTCTAAGTAGGATAGCCCTTAGATCATACTCTCTCGATAGTATTTCTCCATTAGCAACGCCTTTGTTCAGTAAAAACGATGTGAATGAATAATTTCAAAATGTAAATAAGACATCCCATTTAGAATAATACATTTCGAAAGCTGAGGAAGCACAACAATGTCACAACTAAACTAGATAACAAAATTTCAACGGTTGGGGATGACAACAATATATTTTTGTGTACTACTAGGAATGTCAATAAAGTTTACAGTTTTTCGTTAATCTAGATTGATGTCATGCCATAGCTTCTTGCTATTTTTGTAACATCATTGTTTTTCGAATCCACTGCAATAAAATACAGAAAACAATCTGTAACATCATGTTCAATAAAAGCTGTCTCAGTTTGAAGTTCAGTAATAAGGAAGACCCGTACGATTACAGCACGACATATAGTTAGTTCATAAACTGCTGATCTTTAAATCGTTTTATTTAAACTCATCCCTTTTTAAAATTACTTACAGCAATTTCAAAAGCCCCATCCGAAGTCTCATTTATAAACTGAACTCTATGAAAAATTCATCAGTCAGGTGACATTTGAAAAATAGACAAAAAACACTAAAATCCAAAATGGCGGCTAACGGCCATTTTCTTAGGTTATCGAAAACAGTTCTATCACTTTTTTCTTGGATTGGTGTAATACCTTTCATTTGCACAATCTATGACCTTTTTGAGAGCAATACCGCCGGTAATATATGCGATAAAAATTGACCAGACCTCGAAAATAAAACTATTTTGATCATCTCTCTGGATCGGCTCGACCGATTTCGCTCATCTTCAAACTTAGCCTGGCTTTTTCGATAACAAATTGAGGAAGAAAAGTCTCATCAAGATTGCTTTCGTTTTATTTAAGTTATCGTGATGACAGACAGACAGACGGACATTTTTATATGATGATTCGGCTCCGGGGTTCGGAATCGACGTGTTACAAACGTAAGAGTTATGAGCAAAGGTATGAGACCCTCGTACTTCGTACAGGTCTAATAAGTAGAGTATAGATTCGAACAAAAATTTGGACTTCTTGTACAATAGCCTCAAGAGGTTATACTGTTGCTTAAAACCATCTTTATGTACTGCAGTGCGGCTTCGCCTCGGGTTGAAAACGTACACATCTATTGCGCAAAAAAAAATTGAAGTATGCAAAAGTTTAGTTTCCAAATAAATGTCTTTAGCGGAAACAAGTACGGGTCAAGTTATTTTTTCAGTATTTCACTACACCCAGCAACGTATCTCAAAACAGACACCAAAACTTTGAATAACGGACCTGCTCGATACTGAACAGTGAACTTTGTTTGGGGGAAATGCGTGCAGAAATATTAGATGAAATAAAATTTGAAAATGCTGCAAATATATCGGTGCTATGCGCACAAGTGCTAATTGACAACGTGACATGTAAGTGTGTCGGATTTCTTCAAATGATTGTTTTTCGTCTACAGATTTGTGAATCGTTTAATTTTAGCAATTTGTACCAAAGAAACTATTGTTAATCTATTACTGAACTGACATAAAATTCCAATTAATTTTCTTAGTGGTTCCAAAAAAAAAACTGCAAACTGAACTTTTCTAATGAAAATGTTAAATCAAAAGGAAAATTTTGTCAAATAAAATCAAACATAAAACGAATAAAATGCAACATCAATTTCCATACCATGGCTACAGATGTCTGGAATTAGTTACCAAAATGTTACAAAAATTGTGATTTTTTGTATTTTTTAAAATTTTATTTATTTGTGGGAAGGAGGTGTAAGCGATTTTTAATATGAAAAAAAAATTCAGAAAAATTGACTGTCGTTAATTTTCATATTCTTTTCATTTTTGATAAAACAAAGAATAATAAAATTGAAAATTGAAATCATTTCGATTAAACAAGATCGACTTCTTACCCGTCTGTACGGCTTCAATTCTTCGGCTAACAAATGGTGTATTTTGGCGTCAGTAAGATCTTTTTTGGATGGATTATAGTCGAGCTCCTGCATATCCAGATTTCTCGAACAATTTTCCAAATTGGAAAAACTTGGGCTGTGTGAAGAGAAAAAATTGCCAAATTAACTATCGCAAACTCAGCGAGTTACCTTGTGAAATTTTATAACTCAAAAGGGGAAAACTAAAACAAAAAGCATTGATAAATGGAGCGGGTCAACAATAAAAACAAAAATTAATATTCTGGACTCACTCCACTACAATGTGCATCACGCATAACCGAAATTCACAACAACCGGATTTTCTATAGGAGTCATGTTTTGTGTTTTACAAAGGGATGGTACGTAGAAAAAATTAATTCCTTTTGCCTTCCGTCAAAATGTATCGAGGAAAAATGAATGAAGTGCTAGAACTGGTAAAGTGGTTATTGACCACTGGTCATCTTATGCAGTTTTTGAATGTCAAAACACTTGAAGTAATAGATTTTGCCTTTAGCTTCAACGTTTTCCCCTATATTCTGTTACTTCTTTCATTTAAATCATTAATTCCGAATAATACTCGGACGTTCCGTTTCAACACCAATTACAACATTTAGTTTAGTTAAAGTGGTCCACTGATGAAGTGAATTTCGATCATGTGTTATACTATCGAACATCTCGCAGATTTATTTAGACAAAGTTCAACGTGTCACAAATGCATTTTCTCAACGTTGAAGAAAGTCTATGCAACTGTTAAATTCTAGAGCCCTATTTTCGACTATTAAGCTCATCCAAAATATGGTAACAAAATGAAGAAACTTGCAAGCGACTCTCAAGTTCAAGAAAAAGGAATGCGTGCGAGATGGAGTTTCAGAGCAGTCCAGATTTGTATGATTTATAGAATTTTTGCTTGTACATTGAAACCAAAGAATGGGTTCAAACTTGTACACATTCGGTATTCTATGACATATTTCTGACGGACTCTCGATCATCTAAAAGAAAACTGTTGGGACCACTTATAGCGGAACCAATAATGAGCACAACGTTTGCAGCCAAAAACATAAAAAAATGAAATGAAAAAAATAACAAATTTCGATAGCATCCATGGTTGCGGGCTCTAGTTTAACATTATTTTACCAAGGATGGAAGATTGCTGAATTACTGC